>BGPR01004017.1:0-121864 GCA_013235015.1 Araneus ventricosus
TTAAATGTTAAATTAAAATTAAAATAGGTTAATTTAACGTTCTTAAATAAATATAATCTATAGTTTAATTATTAATGATGATTTAATATAGTATATATAACATATTTTAGTTAAAATATTTTCACATTAAATGCGGAACTGTAATTAGCATTCAGCTTTTGACATTTTTGCTATGACTTTGAAGCAGTAAGCATTTAGTTAATTTTCTCGTTCTTTTCTTAATGTATTTTGGAGAATTATTCCTATATTTCTTGTCTTTTTCCAACAATTGGCTCTCGCAGAAGGTTGGTGCCTATAAATTTCGAAATAATGTCACATAATCGATTCCTCAGGTCGACTGGCATTTGATTGTTGGAATTCCATATTTGTATTGGCTTTTCCACAGTAATAGTTTTTAATCTTATTAGCTTTCTGTAGTTCATTGTGTGAATATTATTAAGTTATATTGTTAATTATATTTAATTTTAATTGAGGGTTTAATAGGTGTATATGATGAAAATGTTATTTGAGTTTTAATAGTTTAAATATATATATATATATATATATATATATAATGTGTAATGTGTAATGTGTAGTTTTATTCAAATTTGGCTATTGAGTTATTTGTTTCAGATTTATTACATAGATAGCGCCAGGATCTTTCATGTGAAAATTTCTTTTTTAATAGACATTTTTAACTATTTTCTAATATTTTCTAGATAATTAAATGTATTACATTTTTTAATATGGTTTTGAGAATTTTAATATAGGTATCTTACTAATTCATGATATCAAAAATTAATTATATTATTTGGTCAATTATGCTGATTCATGGTAAGAATTTTTGGTTGTGGCAACATGTGATGTCAATGTGCGTGGCGTGGCGGGCTATATTGAAAGAGATGAATTCTGGTAAGTTTAAGAGGAGACACAGATTAGTTTATGTTTAATGAAAAGTATGGGTATCTTATTGAATTATATATTTACTGTCTTTAGTGCAATATCTTAGTGCAATATAATGTTATTTACATATTTTTATCCTGAATTTTAGTCGTTTCTATACAGTTATGTTTTATTGTTAGGTTTAGTATAAGACTTTTCTTTATAAATTCTTTCCTCTTAGGGTAAATTACCCTGTTTGTTTTTTCAACAACAATAGTGACAGGGATGGTTTGTACAGCAAAATTAATTTAATCTGGCTAAAGCTTGTCCACAGCCAAGCTGCTATATTAATTGTTGAAAACTCCATTTACTTGGATTGCCTATTTCATTATTTTTAATAACAACAGTGTTCTTTCACTTGTTGAC
Source organism: Araneus ventricosus (assembly GCA_013235015.1). Taxonomy (NCBI): domain Eukaryota; kingdom Metazoa; phylum Arthropoda; class Arachnida; order Araneae; family Araneidae; genus Araneus; species Araneus ventricosus. The sequence continues at coordinate 1,288 of BGPR01004017.1, forward strand.
ATATAATGCTAAAACTTGATTTGTTGTTTATGGTATCTTTAGTAATTTCAATTTATTAGATTTTATTTAAAATTGATGTATTGTTCAAATAATGACTTTTTAGTATAGGATTTGATTCTTGATATGTTTTGTTTACTTTATTTCTGTATGATTATATACTAGTTATATTTGGATATATATATATATATATCCAAATATCTGTTATATATATATATATATATATATATATATATATATATATATATATATATATATATAATGATTGTAGATATGTGTGGTCCCTCACTGACTCCTGGCAACCACTATTTTCAGACCCAGTCCTCCACTGGATTCAACAGAAATCTTTCGAAGGAGAAGACGACAAAAAATTAAAGGGTTTGGCTATTTTTGTAGATGAGGATAAAATCTTACGTGCAAAGACACAAATCGTCAATAGAAGAGACAAAGAAGACTTCCGAAAGCCAATGCTTCTACCCTCAAATCACAAAGTCGTACTGAAACTCATAGAACATTATCATAAGAAGAATTTACACTGTGATCTTCAAATTTTGCAAAATATCTTAAGGGAAAAATTTTGGATTTTGAATGGGAAGAAAACAATACGCAAGATTGTATCAAAGGGTGTAATTTGCAAACGATTCTCTTCAAAGGGGATAGAAGTTGATTCTGGTCCATTACCTGAAAATCGTGTTCGAGATGCTGCTGTTTTCCAAATCACAGGAGTAGATGCAGCCGGACCGTTATTCTTCAGAGGCAATCAGGAAGCTTGGGTGTTACTCTTCACCTGTGGTGTTTACCGAGTCGTGCATCTAGAACTTATCACCAGTTCATCTACTGAAGCATTTTTGATGGGCTGTCGTAGGTTTGTCGCAAGACGCAGAAGATGCTCAACTATTTATTGAGACAACGGCACCAATTTCGTTGGTGCTGCCAATCTACTCCATGGCTTGGATTGGAATAAAATTATAAGACATGGTGCTGTCAATGCCATCGATTGGAAATTTAACCCGCCAACAGCTGCATAGTGGGGAGGTTGGTGGAAGAGACTAATTCGAATAATGAAGGGCCTCTTAAAGAGGGTCTTTGGTCAAGCACAGCTACTTTATGAAGAAATGTTAAAAATTCTGTGTGATTGTGAAGCGTTGGTAAATTCCCGACCCCTTACTTATGTGTCTGAAAGCGAACAGCTAGTGCTAATATCTCCTTCGTCATTCCTACAAGATATCAAAGAATGGAGTACACCGGATCTAGATGCTATAGACCATAAAAGTCTAAATCGAAAAATAAAATACCGGCAAAATTTACAAAAGGACTTGCAGAACAGATTTAGAAACGAATATCTGGGACTTCTCATACAAATAACAAAATGTAGAGATACGCGTAAACTTGCGGTTGGAGATATTGTGTTAGTTGGCGCAGACAATTGCAAAAGAATCAACTGGCCACTGGGACGAGTAACAGATATTATTCCTGGGAAGGACGACTTGTTAAAATACAAACGTCGCATTCTAAATTACTCCGTCCAATTCAACATATGTATCCTTTAGAGATTTCATCTGCTAGTGACTTTCTACCGCCAATGGGGAAAGTAAATCATACTGTGAGTATAGATTCAGATGACAAGGAGACTTTTTCAGAATGTAAAAGGAAAGTTTCGAGATCAGGAAGAGAGATAAAAGTTCCCGAGAAATTAGATTTGTGAAAATTAGATTTGGAATTATTTATTTACTTTCCTAATATGTCTTTTTATACTCTGTATTGTTTATATTTATGACATTTATTATGCGAGATTGTATTTTGTTTTGAATTTATATTTATTGTTATGTATGTTGATTATGAAACACAATCAACAGGTGGGAGGATGCTGGGTTCACACAATTGATAGCACTGGTAAAGCACGCATCGCTGTATTTATATTTTTGTTTTAAGACTTGTGAACCTGGCATTTTCTACTCAAGTTTTTGGTTCCGATGTAAAAATTCACTGATAAAGGGTTTGGAAAATAAATGTCTATTTTCAGTTTTTGTAAAGGAGTTATTTTCTTGATTGAAACTACCCAGATAGCACGTACGTTTGCAGCAAGTTTGATTTTTACTTGATATTATCTTGTCATGGCAAATTTGACACGTCAAACTTGAAGCGAAACTGTGGCAAACTAACAATGCAGAATCGCCACCCTCGCTTGCAAAACGAGTTTTCCACAAGTTCGCAGTGACAACTAGCGCCACCCCTCCTTGCAATGCAAGCTTGCTACACGTTTGCAAAACAAGCTTGTTGCAAAGATGATAGCACAATAAGAGATAATTATCTTTGTCTCTGTTTTAAAAAAACATCCGATTTTAAATAGCATCTCCTAGACCGTCCTTCTTTTTATTAATTCAATAAATCAATGATAATTTGTGAAAAAACTAACTTTTTTATAAAAAAAAATTTTGAAACATTTTCCATCTTTTTACTAAATATAGAACTCGCACTTTAAAGAAAACTATCCCAGATAGCAATTTTAGTTTGCAGCAACTTTGCAGCAGAGTTGCACTTCAAATCTGCAAGCTTACAGCGAATTTGACACGACAAGAGTGCAAGTGTGAAACAAGTCTGCAGCAAGTTAACGCAAGCTTCTAAGTCACCATGGAACTAACTTGCAGCAAATTTGCAACAGACTTGCACTGCAAACTCATTGCAAATTATAGCAAAAACAGAGTACGAACACAACCCGGGATAGAACTCGCGACCTACCGCTTTGTAGCCTAACGTCTATACCACACGGCCAGCTCGACTACGAGAGTGGAAGATAGATTTCGCTAATACATCGTTCGATTCGATTCGTATACGATTTATTTTAAACTATTTTCTTGATTTCATTAATTTTTTAAGTTGAGAATATGATTTGAAGTCAAAGAGAGAGCGATTTTCGCTAATAACTACGTTTTGCTAGTAGAATAAATTATGAAATTAGAGTTCAAAAGTAATTACTTTAAAATGGGACAAAATGTATAAGTTATTATTTTTCAACAAACATTGACTGTTTTTTCGGTTTAATTTTGTTTATAAATGTTAAAATTTCAACATTAAGAAAAAGGCGATGTAGTTTTCTTTAAAGTAAAAACTTTTAATAAAAAAGATGGAAAATGTTTCAAAATTTTTTTTTTATAAAAAAGTTAGTTTTTTTACAAATTATCATTGATTTATTGAATTAATAAAAAAAAAAGGACGGTTTAGGAGATGCTATTAAAAATTGGATGTTTTTTTTAAAACAGAGACAAAGATAATTATCTCTTTGTGCTATCTTTGCATCAAGCTTGTTTTGTAAATTTGCATTGCAAAGGAGGTGGCGCTATTTGTCATGGTGAACTTGCAGCAGGCTTGCAATGCAAGGAAGGTGGCGCTAGTTATCACGGCGAATTTGCTACATGTTCGCTTCAAGTTTGACGCGTCAAATTTGCTATGACAAGGTAATATCAAGTCAAAATCAAACTTGCTGCAAACTTACATGTTATCTGGGATATCGCCTTTTTCTTAATGTTGAAATTTTAACGTTTATAAACAAAATGAAACCTAAAAAACAGTCAATGTTTGTTGAAAAATAATAACTTGCATTTTGTCCCATTTTAAAAGTAATTACTTTTGAGCCCTAATTTCATAATTTATTCTACTAGCAAAACGTGGTTATTAGCGAAAATCGCTCTCTCTCTCTCTTTGATTTCAAATCATGTTCTCAACACAAAATTTAAAAAATTAATGAAATCAAGAAAAGAGTTTAAAATAAATCGTATACGAATCTAATCGAACGATAAATTAGCGAAATCTATCTTCCCCTCTCTGAGTTTATCTGGCCGAGTGGTTAGCGCGTCCGCTTAGCAAGTGCTAGGTTGCGAGTTCTAATCCGAGGTTGTGTTCGTACTCTGTTTTTGCCTCAGAGGAAGAATACTATCTTCCTCTGAGGTTTTTGCTATGTTTGCAATGAGTTTGACGTGACAAGCTTGCTGCAAGTTCGTCGCGTGGTGACTTCGAAGCTGACGTTAACGTGCTGCAAGCTTGTTTCAAGTTTGCACTCTTGTCATCTCAAATTTGTTGCAAGCTTGCTGTGCAACTTTGCTGCAAACTAAAATTGCTATCTGAGTACTTTCTGTTGACTCAGGGACTCAGAAGTATGTTTAATTAACTCTAATGAATTAACATCTTCAGCAGTTTTACTTTTGTTAGAAGGTGAAACATTAAATAAATTTAGCAGAGATTTCTGTGAAATCTTGATTTGCTCCAACAGTATCCGAATTTGATATATGTATGAGTTCTTCCTTCCCACTTCTATTTTAAAATGGTTTACTTTACCAATATAGAAATATTATTAGTTTTTATAATATATTTTAAGCTATTCTATGATTGTCAGTTATTTTAAGAACGGATTCGATTTTTTTTTTTTTTTAATTTACGGTGCATTAGAGCTAAAGCATCATTATTTTTATTTCTATATTCCTGAAATGATATGGCAACGGAGACTTTCTTGACGTGTTGTTATCAATCCACGTTGAAGTCGAAACTCGTCTGTCAACGGTAAATAGAATTGTGGTTTTGGTTTACTGGATTCATTCCTGCAGTGAGTTTTTAGATATCTTTCTGGAAATACTAAAGAATAACATATAAATTTGTGTATTTTGACTATGTACTTATGTGCGATATAGTAAGAAAATTTGCTGATTTAATTTTGGTTGTTTACATATGTTTCTCTAGTGGCTTGTTATTTCAGCTGTAAAAATTCGACACTTTTTTACTCATTCTTTGCTATATTAGCATTTTTAGGCAGAACGTGTTATTAGAATAAGAATTACGCAAAATTCCTATGTGTTTGTTAATTTAGGAATTTATTAAATTGGTCACTTTCAAATAATTATACTCGCACTTTCTAAAAGGCCGTATTAATTGGCACCGTTTTTATTGTCTTTTCTGAATTTTCATTGGTATTTGCGAAAGCCTTCGACTGTTGAAATATACCGACATCTGGTGAATTTCCAAAAGGATTTTAAGGTCCTGAAAAAAATCGGAGAAGTGGCCCAGTTACGTGGTATATTGAGATAAGAGTATTTGCATGATAACATTGTTGCAGGCTGTTTACAGCTAATTGATCCTATTGAATTTTGTATTCAGCTAATTGATTCTATTTGAATTTTATGTATTTTTTGGTGAATTTAATTACATGAATTATTCATAAATTAAAAACCTAATTTATTGTTCAAGCATTTTTATGTGGTATTTAATGTATGAATCGAATATATAGATTTCATTCTTCAATGCTGTCATTTGTTTTGTAGGGTTAAAAAAGATATTCGAGAATTCTGTCAATTTATGTATAATTATATTGTATAGAAATATTTTCACACCATGCTATATGTGTATTTAAAAAGTAATAGAAATGCAGTTATGTAATATGTTTCATTAGGTTCTTCAGTATGAAAATAAGACTGTTTAAATATGAATGAAAATAGATTTAATTAACAGAGAATGGAACTAATGAAGTGCAAAGGAGTGAAATTTGATATTACAAAAAATAAAGATAGGTATTTGCATTTTTAGGGTCTAGCAAACTGTATTTTCTTTGAGTTTTCTTTCTCTCTTTTGATTGATTATATAAATTTGTATGAATATGCAGGCCTCAAGTGAAAATAGAGTATTTCAATCTAGAATTGGATTATTTTTCCATAATGTATATTTTCTCTAGCTATGCTTATGTATCATTCTTTCATTATTTACTATATACTTAATAATACTAAAGCAAGTTGTTTTATTAAATGGGTACAATCAGAATATACATATATATTAGTTTTTGATAACTCTTTAACCATAAATTGTGGGTAAAAGCATCTTTTAAATTTCTTGTATCTAATCATTTTAGAATGTACAGTATTACTATGCTTCAAGAGTAAATCTTTAATATTTAATTATTATATCTCACCATAGCTTAAATATTAAATAATATTTAATATGGTATATTTTACCTACTGAATTAATCTTACTCAAGTTAGACAGATGCATTTTTTTGGGAGAATATGAAAAATTAAAATGTATATTGCCTTTTTATATCAAAGCTTGTAGAATCCTATTGTTTTTTACTTCATTTTTTTATTACTTTTAAGCTTATACTTTATCTGTATACTTACTTTTTATTTTTATCTTATTCACATTTCAAATTCTATTCCAGATTGAAGATGAAGTGAATATCTTGCTTTTTGTGATTCTTTGTGTTAGACTTTTGGGATAATTATGATTCCATCCCCTTCTGCCCATGTACCACCTGGTGGTACTCAAATGTATGATCCTCAAAATGCAAACAAGGTAAAATATCCAGTACAGTTATTTTAAATGTCTAGGGTTGTTCACTCTAATCGTGGCTCAATATCTAATTTGTAAATCTTTAGAAGTAGGCATATGCTTCCAATTGGAAAAATAGTTTAAATTATGTAAAGAATTATGTTGTTTGAGCTTATAAATGCACTGCTGAAAAAATTATGAAGTCTAAATTTTTATACAATCCCTTGTTGTATTAGTCATATTTAGTAAAATATTCTTGACATGCTAATATTTTAAAGGGAAAAAAGTTCCATTCTTCTGAGTCTGAAGTTGGCCAATTTTTGAAGCTTTGAATTTCAATATTTTAGGTCAATCAACGGGCATCCTGAGGAAGCATCATCTGTTGGTTAGAGTTTTTTTTTTTTTTTTGAGGCGGCCATTGAAATTGTTCTAAAATAGCAACATTCAAAGCTTCATAACTCTGTCAGTTTTTGTAGAATTCACAGAAACTACTCGTAATTTAATAAAACAAAATATATTTATTTCGCATTAATATAAAAAACTTTACCTGAGCTCCTGGTTCTCCAAGTAATTTTATTTTTACTAAGTAAATATGCTTCGCATAACCGAAATGAAAATAAACTGAAGAACTAACTAAAGTTTTAACATTTCATATTTTAACAAAAGAGTCTTGCGCAGATAATGATGTTGCCAACCTGAAAGTTATAAATGGCATTAAATTGTTTACAACATCCTCCCACCTTTTGATTATAACATATAATCAAAATATGTACATAATCAATTTTATGAGATGTATAAATGGACAAATGTAGAAAACAATAAGTTATCAAACTTTTAAATGTTTATAAACAATCTTTCAGGTACTTTGATCTTCCTACCAGATCTAGTTAATCTAGTTTTGGCCTCTACATTAGGGTGGATCGAAAAGTATAGGAAAAAAATTTTTTTTTTGAAATTATTTTTGGCAGGGGGCGGGAAAGTTGCGTCTTAAGTATATTAGTTTATATAATTTTTTTTATTGAAATTCATTTATATCTTCCGGTGCCCCAAGAGCCTCAAAAATAGTTAAAAATTGAATTTTTTATGAAAATTTACAATTTTTTTTGTTTTGTTTTGAAATTATTTTTGGGCATGGGGCGGGAAAGTTGTGTCTTAGGTATATTAGTTTACATATAATTTTTTATTGAAATCCATTCATATCTTCCAGTGCCCCAAGTGTCCCCAAAAATAGTTTAAAATGACATTTTTTGGGGGGAAATTTATAAAACTTTCTTTAGCGCCGGGTAAGAAAGTTTTGTTTTGGATATATTAGTTTACATTTTTTATTATTATTAAAATTCATTCATATCTTATGGTGGCCTGAAAGCCTCCCAAAAAGTTAAAAATTGACATTTTTGTAAATATCTATTAAAAATTGTGAATTAATGAAAAATATTTGAAAAATTTGCAGATTATTCAAATATTAAAGTATAAACTTATAAATAATTAGAATTTTATAATATATGAAGTATAAATTTAATAGTCAAAGAAATAAATCACAAAACTTATAAAAAGTGAACTTATATCGTATATTTTTTAATTCTATTCGTTTGAAGATTTTCATATTTCTAAAGGATGCAATCACTTTTGGTATTATAATGCTTGATAAGACTTCTTGATTGCATCTTATTCAATATGAAGCCGTGTCTCTTCTCTTCTCCATATACACTTTCCGACGCTTCAGACACTAAGCGAAAACATCTTTCTACAGCTTGGATATTTTGACCATTCTTCTGTCTAACTTTTACTATGGCCTCAATTTCTTTAATTGACACATTCATCAAAAGAGGTGGTTCAAAATGTCCAATTTGTTGCCAGTTAATAAGTGCGAAATAATCCTTTGCTTTAAAATCTATTTTTGGTACTTGAAAAATTCTTATTCTGATGATCCTCTGTTTTCATTTCCAGCACAAATTAGTTTTCGTAATGCTAAAGACCTTATATTCTCTCTGTTATCTGTAAGCAGAATTTAGTAAATTTTCAGTATGACAAAAGAAGTTATTTCGTTGAATAAAAGTGTGTACTATATTTCTTAAATTGGGTTCCAAATATCTAGAAAATGAGATAAGTGTTCAAATATGCCGCGCTTCTTCTGTTATGGAGGGCTTTGTTTGGACATGGAACCCTACAGGTTACTTATGCCTTCATAATATATGTTGCAAGAGTAATAAGATTGTCAGATGGCTTTTCTGTGACCACATGCAACCTTAAATTCTACTTGCAATTGTTAGCCACCTTGAGTGAGCAACTGCACCAGGCTTTCTTAATGCCAGGTCAGAATAACATTCAGCACGTGATATCGCTAGACAAATATCATATGGATATTGCTGATCATTGCTAAGAACTATCCTATCTATATTATGTGGCATATTCTCCACACTTATTGAAGAAAAAGGTACAGGTAGGTGAAAGCTGAAGCTACAGGTAGCTTCTCGCAGGTTTTGATTGCTTTACGAATTGGTCGACAAAATTCTTTAGGACCAGTTGTTGCACCATCCAAAGAATTTAGTAGATGACGGAGAGGTAACTCATTTGTTTGAAGCAAACAAATTCACCATTGTAATGGTCTATTGAGGCCAGTTCCATCAAGTGATTAATACCTCCCTTCTGCCCAGTATTAACATTTGTTCCATCGCATCCAATTAGCCCATTTAATTGCATATTATTTGATACAAAAAAATTGATTATTGCTTCTTTTATGGCTTTAGCTCCTCCTGTTGCAGCAGTAACATGTCCGATATACACAGAGTTAGGTTCGTTTACAAGAGTATAATGTTCCTCCTCTATGGTCTTTGGGTAGTACTTTGTGTCCTTCTTAATTAGCACTTTTGTGTTGTCTTTTCTCCCATCGAAATATAATGCGGTTAAAAAATACCAAGACACTGTTAGCTTAGTAGATTCTGCAACTGCATTTTAAAGCTTTTTACTCTGTCTACGAATTTTATTGCGATCTACCACATGCGAAGGTCTCTCCTTCGTGTACAATTCCAATGTCTTGTAGAACAGCACTGGCAAATGAAGCAGCTACTCTATCTGAAATTCCGTATTGATCACATTCCTTTGCTAAGGTAGGGAAATCTAAACGATTTTATAATTGATATTCCAAGGTAATTACATCTGTATCTGTATACAAGGACGAAAACAGTGTTGAGCTCAAGTAGCTCCATTGATTGAGCATGAGCAGCATCAGCATCACTTTTAACCATTTTACGTTTTATTCTTTTGTCTTCCATCTGTTTTCTTTTTCCTTCTCTTTTTTAGTCGCAATTACGTCCACTTCTCCAATAACCATTTTCCTTCCTGATCTTTGATCTTTTATAAACAATCGCTCAGCAAGTGGAATTTTCATGTCTTTTTGGCATTTGCATGTATCGAAATTTGTACACGTACAAAATGTAATATCGAACAAACACGATATTTTTTCATTACGATAATTTTCCAAATTTTGTTGGTATTTTTATCATTCCTTCGCCCTATCCTCTACGTTTCTCCTTGTAAAATCGTTTCTTTAACACATTTTAATTTTTAATTCGAAATTTGCATAAAAATCGTTTTCTTGCAAATATTTAAGCGTCTTGGGGAACCGGAAGATATTAAACAAAGTTGAAAAAATTTTGCATGTATGATAGTACACTTAAAAGACAACTTTTGCACCCTATGCCGATTATTTTATCCACACTTTGAATTTTCGATCCACCTTACTCTACATGTTCAGAGTCATGAAGGGGATAGAGGATGCCTCAAAAATACCCCACTTCATTAATGACTTGGATCAGTAAAGTTGCTAAGTGATATTCCAGGCAAGAGATTTATAAACAAACATTTATTTCACAGTGCAAACATGAAATTGTCGGTTAGAACATTAAAAAACATTTAAATCAAAATGGATCTGCAGATATACACATCCCGTATCAAGAAAGTTACCGTACACATAAGTATACTTGGGCGAGAAGAGGAACTCGTTCAGTGAGGAGCCAAAAAGGACCATCGGTACATTTAGATCTGAGTAGCCGATGAACAACAAGCCACATGCAACTTAAGATGAAGGAAATCAGTTGTTAGGCTCCAACTCCGTTCAGGCAAGACGGCTATCATCTGTACTACCACAGAGGCTTGTACATCACCAATGTGGATTGGCTCCGGCTGCTTGCATTTGCTCTCTCGGTCTGGGTCTTGGTCTGGTCTGATGGAAATGAAGAAGGCACTCCTATATATAATTGGATGAATGATGCGTGCTCAGAGCTGCACCTTTTCAGCATCTTGCACCACTCACTGTTGCTTGCACTAAGTACTGAAATTTGTTTTCAGGTGCTATATCTGAATCTTTGTGAATATACTCAAATTGACTCCAAAAAGGAAGCCAATCTTTTACATTTCCAGAAAATTGGCGAAATTCCTTCTTAATGCCACTTGCTTCCTGTACAAATGATTGTGTTTCACTTTGACTCGCTGTCACACATTGAAATTGTAACCTTTCTAATTCCATTTCATATTGTCTTTGCTCTTGGAGTCTTCTCTCTTCTTGTCAGAGTTTTCTCTCCTCTTCTTGGAGTCTTTTCTCTTCTCTGATTTTTCTTTCTTCTTTTTGCTTTCTATCAGCAACAGCCGTAATTAAATTTTTGCAACAAAATCTGGACCCTCCAAGTATTCCTTACTCTTCAAAATAATATTTTTCAGCTTTGAAATTGTTGCTTTTGTAGGCAAAGTTTTATCTATCCCTTTAACAACAAATATCAAATCTTCTTTAATAAAGCCTTTTGCAGCTTGAAACATTTTACTATAAACAAATAAGTCCTGTCACAGACAGCAGAAATAATGTAGAATTCATAGAAACTACTCGTATTTTAATAAAACAAAATATATTTATTTCACAGTAATATGAAAAACTTTACCTAGGCCCCTGGCTCTCCAAGTAATTTTATTTTTACTAAGTAAATATGCTTAGCATAACCAAAACGAAAAACTAAAGAACTAAATTTTAAATATTTGCATTTTTTAATGAAACAGTCACGTACAGATAAAGATGTTGCCAACCTGAAAGTTATAAATGGCGTTAAAATTGTTTACAACAGTTTTGGTCACAGAAGAGTAGAGCTTTTTTTTTTTCTTTTAATGTTAATGTGTTAAAAATATTTTACTAAATGTGACTAATAGGGTCAAGGGATTGTATGAAAATTTAGATTTTGTAACTGTTTCAGCAGTGGATTTACTGACTCAAACTACATAAAATATAATTTGCTGCTCATTTAAAGCATTTTTCCATTGGAAGTATATGCCTACCTCTAACAATTTCGAAATTAGCTATTGGACCATGATTACAGTGATATCCTGTGTATGTGGCATTATATGCTATGAAGTTCTAACTGCATGATATGTTTTTCTCCTATCTCTGTATAGTGATATATATGTATCTCTATACTGATAATTTTGAAATCATTAAAAAAATAGTAATCAAAAGGCATGTTTATTTTTAGTTTTTTATTTCTGTTAGTTTAGTTATATGGGCTAGTTACAAGTTATATAAAGAAAAAACTCTGATCAAAGCCTTTTTATATATTGTTACATTTGCATATTGTCTGATTGGAAGTTTAGTAGGAATATTTTTTTTCCCCTTGAAATGTATAATTTTGAATAAGAGACTGATTTTCTGTTATTTATTTTGCACAAAATTTTATAAATGCTAACATTTCAAATAAATAAGGGTTTTGATCATATTAAAGCAATCTTTAATAGTTCTGTACTATGATTTTTATAGTGTATAAAAAGGTTTTTTTATTTTGAAAAGCTTTACTCTATTTTCATTATTAACTTTCATGAGGTAGATGTCTGATATTAAATCTAGTATTCTTTTCTAAAAAAATCATGCCTTTTAAATTTTAGCTTGCTTATCAGATGCAAGATATGAAACTGGGCCCACCTCTTCCACAATCACCAATGAGTAGGCCACCACCCAGCAGTCCACAGGTGATACCAGGAACTCCATCGCCCCAACACAGACCAACTATGCCTACAACTGTAACCTATAGTACCCAACCACGGGCCACATATCCATATGTAAATAATAATCCACAAGGGATGCCCACTTCTCCCATAAATAATAACCAGTATCTTCCAGGTCATTCAAATCTACCTCCTACAACTCCACAATCAGGACAGAAGGTCAGCCAAAATCAAATTTCGAGTCCACTGCATCCCCCTAATAACTCTTTGTATAGCAATGGAATCACCAATGGTCATGAAGATAACAAACCTCCACAAAATATTCAGTCTCCCCATCTTGGTCCTCAACAACCAAATTTTAATGCTCAGCAACCTCCATCTATGTTCCCTCAAGGTCAAATGCCTTATCAGCACCCTCCACAAAGTCCACAAACTGGACCACCTAATTCACCATATCCTCCCCAACAATTTTCAAGTCCTAACTCCATGCATAGCCAACCTCCACAGCCTGGCTTTCAGCAGTCTCCTCCTGGTAGTTTTCCTCCTCCCATGGGTTCAATATCACCCGGTGCTCCCCCATTTTCTAATATGCCTCCTAACCAAGGACCTCCTGGTAGTCCTCCATGGCCATCAACTCAATATCAAGGCCCAGGTCCTCAGAGTCCAGGTAGCTATCCTTATGGGTCATCTCCTCCAGGGCTTCAGCAGCAACAGCCCAGAAAGCTCGATCTAGACCAAATGCCAAGCACAGTATGTATATCTTTTTTAAATGTATGTATTTTGTTTTTGAAAAGACTATTTGAGTTAAAAATTTAAAATTGTTTTATTCTTAATTGAATATCCTTTATAAAAAGTTTCAAAGTATAAATTTTCAAAATATATTTTGCATGTTAAATAATTTAAAGTAATATTGCTTAACTTGCACTTAATGAACTCATCTTGTTTTTATTACTTATGATTTTTATATAGGTACAGTTCCGTGATGAAGATAAGAAACTTAGAAGTGGTTATTTTACAACAGATGTTAAAGGACAGTTACCTCCACTGGTTACAACTGATTTTATTGTACAAGACAGAGGTAATATGCTGTTTAATATTTATGTAATTCTAGCTATTTTGCCTGGCGTTTCTCGGGATTAAAATACTTTCATCTCTAATATTTTTTATGTTAAAAACTACTTTTGTATAGAAAATTACAATACCCAAAATTCTTTTATCTTCTGAAACATTTTATAATTAAAATGAGAATATCAATTTAACCAAACGATTTCTTTGAAAAACTGCCTACAGCTAATTTTCTCCAAAATATTTGTTGTTTAGGTACTTCAAATTTTGTTCATAAATCTTGCAATACTTATAAGAAAGATTTTAATGGATATTTTGGAACAATTAATTACATAGTAAATTTTTAACTATGAAAAAGCGTTGAAATAAATATGAATAAAAAAATAAAATTAGTCTTCATACAGAATTATTCTAATGTGAGATAGCAACAGTTCTTATGTATTCTTCACCAATAAAAAGAAGTGTTACAAATTGTAAATTTTATACACAATTTAATTTTTGAAAAATTTTAAAATGAGGGCAACAGATTGAATGGAAATGAAACTTCTTTCATGAAAAACTAATTTTTTAACTTTAAATATGTGTAAAAATAGTTTTTGTGACATAATACATATTTTCGAAAAATATCACAGAAAATGCCATATCTTGCTTAATTTCCAATTAACTGAAATTTTAATTAGATTATGGCTTTTAAAAGTTGATGATGATCTCTCTCTTCTTATATAAAATATATTTATAAAAATAAGCAAAAATTTCAGAAATAAAAGTAAATTAGTTCAAAGTCTAACCATTGTCGAGCAATGGAGTAGCTATAAATTTGCATTATTTCAAAATCGTCTGCAGGTAATTAACAATTTAATAAATTTTGAAAAATTAATAAAAATTGAAGAAAAAATGTCAGAGATAAAATTGGTATCATTATAAAGGTAAAATTTTAAACTTTAATATGGTATAAAAATAATTTTAGAGAGTAATATGTTCCAAAGTTACTGTGGAAAAACGTTTTCAGATAATTTCTAATTAACTGACTGTTTAACATTTGCACTTTGAAAAGTTGTCAGTAATCTTCTCCTTGTCTTAATAAGTGTGCAAAGTTTGGTTGAAGTCAGTGCCGTGGTTTAGGAGGAGATGTGGAACATACAAACATACATACCCACAAGGACTTTTATTTATATTAAGATTTAGATGTTAATATTTTAAAGAAACATATATTAATATTTCATTATATTCATTGATATATATATATATATGAAGGCTTTGTTTTATATTTTGTATGCTTAATCATTATATTCAAAGACTTGTTTAAGACTCATTTTAAGGAAATAATTTGAAAGTTTTTTAAATGTTTGAAATGGCTTATTATTAATTCCATATTAATTTCAAGGTGTTTAAATGCTGGTTAGAATTGGAATACATATTTTGAAGGGCCTCAAGTGTCCTCCATTTTTTTTGAAATATTTAAATGATCCTCTATTTTTCTTAGTTTTAATTTTCTTAGAATGGGCCATTATTGATAATTACAGGGGTTTTTTTTTGTCGTATATAAAGATAGGACATAAAAAAATCAAATTATAAAAAGCAGTTGCTTTGTCTGATTTACTCTACAAAATATTTAATATTGTAATTATTTCATTCCAGGCATATGTAGTCCACGTTTTATTAGATCCTCCTTGTATTGTCTTCCTAACAATTCGGATGTTTTGAAACAGACTGCTCTTCCTTTTGCTATCACCATTAGTCCTTTAGCTAGTCTACGTGAAGGAGAGGTAAAATTTTCTTTATGAACTTTTTTTAGTATTCCATTGATATATTCCTTTGCTTATAAATCACCCTTATTTCTTTCTTCATTACTTTTATAAATTGTGAAGTACCTACAAAATACGTGTTTTTTAATATTTGCCATGTTACTCTTGAATTAACATGTTGGTCTCCATATAAATCAAATACAGTTCATATGGCGATCAAATACAAATCATACCTACTATCTAATTGGACTCCTTCTCCTCTACTGTAGTTCAGAGATAGCAGAGAAGGGGTCATCTAATTAGATAGATGGTTCGAATCTTGGGCGCCAGTCGTGGCAGCTAATGTGTTAAAGAACAAACACTTTCTCCTTTGACTAAGCAGCTTTTTTAGTTAATTGGTTTGAAATTTTGAATGTGAGAGGAAAGGCTGTGTTGAGTTTTAAAAACATATTATTAAAAACATTATTACAGAAAATGAGTTATAATGAGCATTCAGCAATTCATGAATTATAACTCTTTTTATTTAAAAAATGTTTTAAATGCTTTGTTAGTGGCCAACCATAGCATAATATGAGTGAATCCCATATTTTGAGTTATGTAAACATTGGACTAGCATTTATTAAGTAATAATAATCAAGGTAAAACTAAGGCAAAGAAAACTATGCAAAATTAATAGTTCATGAATTCCTGAAGTATGGTAGTCCTGTGGTATTTTAAGACTTAGATGAATATACTATCTGTCTCTGCTTGAGGGATTAATGAGAGTTTTTGTGTGGCAGTTTATGCCCCAAATTATAAAATTGCCTTGTTTCTGAGGTTCCCCATGGTTTTGATACGTCTTTGAATTGTTGCCAAAGATATTGATCTATCCATGGCTTCTTGAATTGAGGATCATGATCATAGTGGCTTATTAGAATTGTGGGTGGTTAACTAAAAAAAAAAACTAAACTTTGATGGTATTTCTCTCTAAACTGTGATGGCTATCAGATTCTTTAATGTTAAAAAACTTAAATAACTGAATTCAAATCTTCATTTCAAATAGTTCTAAATATAAATTTTTAGTCAATTTCTTTTATTTCTTTCATTTATCAGTAGTTGATGCCTTATTCTCCCTTATATATATGCAAGTACCAAAAACAAAGCTTTTAATTTGAAAATGTTGCTTAAGTTTTCTTGAGGAGGAAAACAAATTTCAAAAGGCAACTATTAGTATAGTAAGAGAATTTAACTAGTTTGACGAAATTTAATCGAATAAAAACCTGAAATGTGATTTTACATAAGATGCTCTGTACTTTATACACAACTCAGTTTGAATTAACCTGCAAATTGTTTAACCTTCCAGCGGGCCCACGTTTGCAAGAGATACTTAAATTGTGCATTGTATTATACAAATTTATATCATTATTTTATATATTTAAGGGCAATTTTATTTATAAAATATTTTTTTACTATTAGGCTAATAAATACAGATAACATAAATAAAAGTTGCATTTATTTTTGTAAAACACGATAATACGATGCACAATATGCCTTAAAATTTGCATAAGCATGCCTGCTGGAAGGTTAAATATGTTAAAAGTAAATACGATTACATTGTTTTACTCATTCCCCATTCATGTATTGCTTACTAACTTCATAGCAAGTAATTTATTTTTAAAAAATAATCTTATTTCTCTGTCAGCAAGAACCTCCTACATGTCACTTCAGACAGGAAGGCCCTCTCAGATGCAAAAGGTGTAAAGCATACATCTGCTCTTTTATGACTTTCATGGACGGTGGGCGTAGTTTTCAGTGTGCTTTTTGTAAAGTGGTTACAGAAGGTAAGCCTGTTTTTATCGAATTAGTTTCACAGTGCTAATTATTGGAATTTTTTCAAATTTTATTTAATATCGCTTAGAAAGTAATGACATAAAACTAGATATCTTGATGTTTTGCAGAACTACTTTTTTGCTTAATAATGATTGAAATAACCACTTTAAGCAAAGAAAAAGAGAGAATATGGAATTTTTTTGTAAAATTAATTTCATTTATATTTTTGTAAAAATTGCCTGTTATTAAAATAGTAAAAACATGAACTGTTGCAAGTTTGATTCCACAGAAGTAATTTTTGTATATGTAAAAAGATGCAAATTTTAAGGAATAATTTACATTGTAAGTAAAAGGAATTCAAATGAAGATTTCAAGAGTATTTAGAAATAACTCTCCGAACAATCAATAAAAAAATTTTATGAAATCCTTTAAATAATGAGCTTAATATAACTTGTAAAACAAAATCAAAACAAGGAGATTTCATGTTCCAGTGATCAGTATTTTATTCTAACTGTGAATCTTTTTATTCATGCATTGTTAGTAGAAATTATATGCATTAAAAATGTAATTTTATAATTTTTTTTTTTTTGTATTTTTATATTTTAAAAAGAGGTACTTTTTAAAAAATTAGAATTTTAAAGAGGTTTTTTTTTATTTTCTCTTTTTAGAGATTGGATTAATTTTGGAGCATGTTGACAAATTTAATTAAAATATTAATTTTCTTCAAATGTTACATTTTTACTTTTTTTCAAAAATGATGTGTATGCTTATTTAATATAGTTATTGTTTTGTTTTTCAAAACAAATAAAATAACTAAAATTAATAAAACCTTATTTTAGTACCCCAAGATTATTTTTGCTTTTTGGATGGAATGGGAGAAAGAACAGACAAATATCATCGTCCAGAGCTCTGCCTTGGGTCTTATGAATATATAGCTACAAAAGAATATTGCAGGGTAATTATATTTATTTTCTCCATTAAATTTGTCATACTGACATGACTTAAAAAACTGTAACATTGGTCCTGATAACTGTAACTATTTTTTACTTATTTTTGTGTTTAAAAATCATGACAAACTGATGGGCTAAATTTTAATGCTTGTCTGTTTATTCTTAGACTGAAACCTGTGATTTTTATTTTATGTACTTTGGCATGCAATATAGACTTGAAAATAAGTGCTTTTATTCCTGAGTTTATTTAACTTGTTTTTAGCATTTATGTCTTAATCAATTCAACTTTGATAGTATTTTCAGACATGACACATTTCTGCAGATTTCATCTTTTTCGGCATCAGACTTTATCATTCTTAATTTTCTTTTATATAATAATTCTACAATATTTTTTAATATCTCAAGTACTTTTTGTATAAATTTATTTATTTTATTGTTCAATTAATCATACTTATTTTACTTCTCGGTACTTATATTTGGCACGATTCATTATTTATGAAGTTCAGCTTTTTTTTTTTGTTCCAAGCCTATGTCATGTCTGTATTTTGCATGATTAGTATGGTTTTGTTTGGATGGAATCTCTTTCTCTTCATTTAGTTAAATTTGAAATGTCATTCAGCATGTAATTAAATCCTTATCTAATTCCAATTAATCTGGATTGCATTAATATTCATATTTAAGGGATGGCATTTTTCTAAAAGTAGATATCTCAATCATGTATAAATTATGAAGTGCCATTAGAGAACTGCTGTAACTATACATAGCTGTCAGTTTCATGATTTTATACTGATGACTGCATCAACTTGATTGGTGACTGATACTAACTACTCTTTAAAGAAAGCAAAATAACTTAGTGTTATTTCATTTTTGAACAAAAATTGTTTAGAATCATTTTGTTCCATATCTATTTAAATTTTCAAATGTATCAAATATTTTTCCTTTTTTAGCTAAAGATTATATAAGGTTTCTTACATTATTGCAAATGCATTTTAAATTATGCAAAGTGTAATTAAAGTTTATTTTCTAGAATGATGAAATGCCAAATCCTCCAGCATATATTTTTATGATTGAAGTCTCCAATGCTACATTTCGTAATGGATTAGTTCCATTACTTTGTGAAAATATGAAGCATGTATTACGATCTTTGCAAAGGTAAAGGTGTTTTGGTTCAGTTTTAGTCTGTCATTATCTGTTAATGACTGTTTCTTAATCCTCTATTGCAGAGCTACTATTGTGACATAATTTATCTCTTTAAATGCTTATATTTGATTTTATTTATTTTTTTATTTCATTCATTTGAAAACTTCAAAACTTTTGTTGCTCATTTATATACAAGTTACTTTTTTTCCAGAATTACCTTTATATATTCATTGTAATTTTGTTTCTAAATTTGTTTATGTGAAACATTTTTTTTTATTATTATTTTTTATTTAAGCATTTCTTATTCCTTTTTTTAGTGATGAGAAAAACGACACTTCTAAATTGAGAGTGGGATTTGTAACTTACAACAATGTTTTGCATTTCTATAACATGAAGGTATGCTTTTTCATCATTATCAGTTGATATGAAGATGTGCATATATTTATTTCTCAAATCATTTATCCCTGATTGCAATATTTTTTAGAATTAATTTTTTTTCAGTTCATTGATAAATATCTTTTTTTTTTTTTTTTTTGTTAAATGATACTTAAAATTTTGTATAAGCTGTTTTGTCTTTGTTATTTAAATACATTATATTAAATGCTGAAATGTTTTGTTGATTAAATATATTAAATAGTAAGTAAATATTTTATTTTATGAATATAATGTAACTTATTGAGTGAAGTTTTATGTTTATAAATATAGAAGAATTGAAACTAATAAAGATTTTTACTCATTTAAAACCAAAAAAATTACATTTATACCAAAGAATTTTATTTTCACATCTCCTCATCTCTCCTTTTCTGTTATATAATTCTTTAGTTATTTTAACGAAACATAAAATAAATGCATTTCTTTTAGAAAAATCTCTCTCAACCCCATATAATGGTGCTTTCTGATGTTCATAATGCTTTTGTCCCATTACTGGAGGGATTTCTTGTTACTCTAGCAGAAGCTGAAAGTCTTGTGGATAGGTATATTACTTTAATTTCTTTTTCTCCATTTTTTAAACATTGTTAAGATTCTGCAATGCTGTCAGTTGAAGTTTGATATTAAAATATTTAATACAGGATGTTCGGAAAATGTGTATGCACACTTTGAATAATTATTATATAAAGAATTTGAAACATGCATTAGATTTCCATACTTCAAATTTTTCACTACAAATGTAGAATCTTGCCAATTATGAGAAGAGATCAAAGTGTTGTTATTGTCGAGGCACTGCTGAAAATTCTGACTAATGGAATTGCAAGCATTGCAAAGTATATCAGATAGCTTTTGGGCTCACAATCTTTTCAATTCAGTGTCTGCTCTTGACTCGTCAATTATACCTGGTCATGTGCCATAAACCTTGTGTTTCAGGTTTACTTATAAAAAGAAATTGAATGAGTTTTTTGCGGGGGATGGTGCGAAGTGACCTTTTCTTCCTTACTATATTCTCTAGAATTGCATCAAGTGGGTTATTAATTCCAACTTTTGAACTTTTTGGTATTTTAATTAAAAATTGCAATCTTGCAAAACTTCTTTAACTTGAATTCTTTCAATTTTGCATTGTGATCACAAAATGAGCATGCCATTTCAGCAAACTGCAAATCTAGAATTATGAATTATTATTTTGTAAAAGTCTGATATATTAAACAGTGATCTTATAACATCAAAGTTCACTGATAGTATCCAAATTAGGTTGTTTTAAGGCCATTAAATCAGTTTAAAGCTAAGGAATGAGTAATTTGGGATTCTTATTGGGTACTATATTTGATTCGGATAATTTTGCTAGTATTTGGATAGATATGTTTCTTTATTAAAGAATCGTATGACAAAATATATCTCAAGTTTCTTTCTGAAAGATTATATTGTATTCATAATTGTGTGGCATTTGTGCCAATGTCTTTGTGTCTTCATGGTAACCACGACTAGTTCTTTCTATATTTTTACTAGTTGTCATTTCTGTTATTATTCCTCAGTATATCTGTTGCTACATCTTGCATTTTTAGCAGCTTTAGAATAAGCTTAATACTTTGTAGAGTGAAGAAAATATCCATGTTGTATTATAATATATTGATTAAATTTTTTCATATTCTAATTTCTTTTTCCCTGCTGTTATAGTTTAATGGACCATATACCACGCATATTTATGAACGAACCAGCTACTGAAGTAATCTTGGGTCCTGTTATACAAGTTGGACTTGAAGCCTTAAAGGTAATGTTTACTTACATTTTGTATTTATATTTTTTAAATTTGTTAATGTATATTTTTCTTTTTGTATTTTATTCCTAAACATTTCATATCAGTATTGTTATTGAAAATGTAGGAGGATTGTTCATGATATTGAAACAGTTTGTCTACATTTTACGTTAAAGATGATCTGTGTTAAAAAGTTAACTTCCGCATCAGAAAATTTATTATAGAATTATTTGTTTAAAAATTTTATTACTATTAATTAAAAAATGCAACTGTACATCATTTGCATTGCCCATTTTAAAACTAATTTTCTTTCTAAAGTTTTACAGATTTTTATGGAAGGTTTTTTAAATATATCTTAAATAAAAGCCTATGCTAAACAAAGTCTTTTAACTTTTCCTTTTTTTCTGTTTATATTATTACATTAAAAATAGATATTTATATAAATATTTGTATTTTTCTTAAAGAATGCCAATTGCTCTGGAAAGCTCTTAGTATTCCATTCCACAATTCCCAATGCTGATGCTCCTGGAAAGTTACCACACAGAGAAGGTCAAAAATTACTAGGTACAGACAAACAAAAGGTATCTTATAAATTTTTGTTATAATCACTGTATAATATTCTTTGTTTTGGTTTGTTACTTTGAACTGGAAGTATTTAACCCTCTGACTCCTAGTGGCGCTAAAAATCTTACTACCTTTGTATACGGAGGTTCTGTTGATATATGGATTGGTAAAATAGACTCATCTGCCTTGTGGGTGGTTGAAAGCCCACTGGGGTGTGACCCATGGGGAGAGACTGGGGTAGCTAGTTGACTGATACAGCCCTGGGTGGAGAAAATATTTTTTCAATTTTTACCGCTATAGTAGGGGTTTATATTTTTCTTTTTAATGTAATTTTACTCAATATATTCAAATAATTTAATTTAATTGTAAAATAATGTGGAGCACTGTAGTGATGAAATGATATTTGCCATGAATATTTATGACCCTTTTATTAGCTACTTGCTAAATATTTTGGATTGTAACTACACCTTTGGTATCGTGCATTTATTTTAAATTCGAAACAAATGCATTTTTATTATTTATAGAAAGAAAATCCGGAATATATAGATATATATTCGATATTAATAAAGAAAAGACAGTTTGGGGATCACTATAATCAGAGCATTGGCATTATGCTTCAGAAAGAGTTTTTCGAAATATATTTCTTTTAATAAGACTACTAACTCTACGAAATCAGTTTCTTACCACATTTAAAGAGAAATGTTTGCTGACTCACACAAGTAGAATCGTGCATTATATCATACATGTTACGTCGTAATGTATGCATAAAAATGTTCATTAATATAGTCAAATTAAATCTCTATGCTTGAAACGTATGGATACAGATATAACAAAAGATATACAGAATAGAATTGCGAAGGTCTGTTTTTACTTTGTAAGAAAAAAGATAAACTAGAAAATTGAGAGTTCTGTAAGTGAATAAAAGTATAACCTAGATGGATTTAACTTACAATACTGATACACCATTCATTGTATGTCATGATAGTTAATTCGAGATTAAAGTTTTTGTAATTAATTGAATATCAACTACTATTTTTATACTTAATTTGTAAGAAAAGAAATTTTTATTAATAAAAAGAATATAAAATAAAGCAACTTATCAACAATAAAAGCAGCAAACTCAGAAAGTACTAAATCTGCTGTGTTAGATTCGGTGGCTATTATCATATTTTAAAATTTTTTTAGGTAAAATATTTTAGTTGAGGCTATTTTTTTCCCCTAAATTTTTACTTCATAGTTAGAAATTGAGTAAAGTTGATCTTTTCGTGAAGTTTAATTTTTGAGATTGTTTAGTCAATTCATTAAATTTTAGCCGATGTTTCCGACAATTTCCAATTTTCCAAATCTGAATCAGTTTGAAAAGCTTTTAGAGTGAATGTGTTTTAATTATTGGTCCCTCAAATGTTATGTAGAAGAACTTCAATCATTACCTTTTTTAAAAAAATGAAGTTATATCACTGACATACGCTTTTTCAATGTGACTCCTTATCGCGTAGAAATAAAATTTAATGTCTTGTATTTTACATGTTATTGCCCAAACCATTTACAGTATTGATTTTAAGAAAGAACAAATTTATTAAAAACAATTTTTTAAAGTATACTTTTCTTTAGTTGTATATAAGGGAAAAAGCATTTTATTTTAATTATTCCTTACTGATTAATCTTTTTTAAATTCATTATTTTAAATATTATGCAGTCTTGAAATAATTTTTTTCTGAAATTTGCAATTATGAAATGCCTCTTGAATGGAAATGAAATTTAGTTCAGTTAATCGGTTAATTTATAATTAAGCTATAAAAATATTAAAACTAGTGTATTGTCATCGAGAAGAAAAATTGCAAGAAATTTTAAAAATCCAGTACATTACTTATAAAATTTACCACAGCTTGCAATGTTTTTGTTGATATTTATAATCTTGAATCCTTCAATCAAGCCCTGTCAATCAAAAAAAATTACAGATTCATGAGTAAATCATTTTAATATTTTCTGGTTTAAAATATAATTAAAATGATTTATATTATTATTTTACTCATTTTAAACAAAACATTGTTTATCTATTAACGTTCAAAGTGCTATTTGTCTTCATTATAAGAAATTTGAAAAAATATACTTTAATAAATGAATTTCTCAGAAGTTTAAATTTTTAAACAGTATTCTTACACTTTAATATTTTTCATTCAATTAAATACGGATTTTAGTTAATAAGAAATATAACAGGTTAAAATTATTTCAGAATGTTAGTTTGAAAGTTCAGCGTGCAATTCTTTCTGAAAACATTTGAAGCTTCCTGCAGGCAAAATCAATTCATCATTGTCAGCTATGAATAACAGACATTTCCCCTCCCCGAGGACACCCTTGGTAAAAATTTGCTTTACTACCCAAACCCCTAATTTAACCCTTGCCTGCCCGAAAATCCGTCCGGCTCATATAGAACCTACCCAGCCATTTGGGGTGGGGGCCGTAATGAAAATCTTAAAAGCCAAAGCAATTTTGTAAAATTATTTCATTTTTGTTTTATACATTCTTCTTTGAAAGAGGCTTTGGGGGGGATGTAATTCATTGAAGGTTTTATGAACCTTACTTTCCTTGCAGTTTTATGTGTTGATTTGTTGCAAATTTATGGTTTAATTATAACAAACTTCAACCTTTTATTGCTTAGTATTCATATTTGCCTAATAGAATTTGCTTTTTTCCATATTTACCTCAAAAACAGATTATTCGTATTTATCTTTTCCCTAAATTCTCTTGAGATTTTGAAGTTTCAATTACATATCAAAGTTCATTTGAAGTAGATACAGGGTGGCCGAGCCGACTGGAAAACCGGGAATGGTCAGGGAAAAGTTGGGGAAATTTATTTTAAAACTGTAAATTTTTTATTTTGATAAATCGAAGGCAACATTTCACTGGTCTTTTATTAGGAGTAGAATGAAACACCGTTGGTAGCCAATGAAAATCAGTCATTTACTGACAATCAGACACGGATGCCATTTGCGTTTCTATGCCAAGCAGCAAGGGATGGAAATTTCAGTTATGAACAGGATCGTGTTTCTCTTATTAGTTAAATTAGATCGCACTTTTTGAGATAAAATCTATAGTAAAATCGCACTCGGATGTGGAAGACAAACAGGAATTTGGCTACACGCCAAAGACATTCAGATAGCTTACGCGATCGTAAATTACTCTTTACCTGTCTACAAATTAACACCCACACTACTGCTTGCTTTTAAGATGACTTAATATCAAGTAGGAGTTATACTTTATTTTCCACTTCTCAAGATCTTTTTGTTGAATTGGGAAGTATAGGATTCTAAGCTTTTTTGGGAAACATTATGAATACGAACCATTTTGCAAATTATGGGATCTTAAAGTATCGTACGGCCATTATCTAGATATATAAAAGAGCAATTTTTTTTAATATTATGAATACATGTTCGTGTTTATTTACACACCTTCCACCTTTGACTTACAGGATCATATTTGGCACATTGATCTATTAGCACAAGAAGGAAACTAAGGCCGTAAAGTTGTTTCAAAAATTCGAATTAAGATTTTTATTTAATTTTAAGTGATAAATTTGGGTGGGTTTTTTTTTGCCTATTTTCGGGAATTTATTTTTTCCATTTTTATTTATCCGTGCAACTTTCGGTGTTTTCATTTATAAGTTCTTACATTTTTTTACCCTTTTTTTTTGTCTTTGATGTTTTATTTCTGTTTAAATATTATTCTTTTTGAGCCGTATTAAGTGAAGTTGGTTGGGTTAAAAAGTTATTTTTTTCTTTTGCAAACGATTCACATAAATGAATATTATGCTTCTGGGTTTTAATTTATAAACATCAGCATCTTTTTCTCACTTTTTTTTTTTTTTTTGTCTTTTGATGTTTTATTTTGCAACGTATATTTTTATTAACATTTTATTTATTCTAAAGATTTTTTTAAAGCTTATATTTTTAATTAGCAATGCCGTGAAAATTCTTTTTAGTAGAATTGTTCATTGTAAAGATGTATTAGTTATTTTACAGTTTATTGTTTAAAAGGTTTAAATAAATGTTCTTTTTTCAAACTTCTTGCGTTTTCATTCAAACCATACTAGTTTTGAATTAAAACTTAGTATAGGCAATGAATACTTAGTATGGCCGTATGGCCAATGTGCAGGTCATTTTGTACTATGGTTGGCAGGCTAAAAGTTAATTCAATTTTGCTTTCACTAAATAAATTTATTTTATTTATTTTGATACAATACTCCTCATAGTTTAAAAGTGCATGCTATTATTGCTAATATTTTCTTTCAGCTGTTTTTCATTTTGTGTTTGTTAATGAATTTTTTTTTTTCTGTTAGTAGAATCAGTGTTCAATTTTGATTTGGGTGTTAGTAAACAGTATGAATAGGGAAGATCCAACTAGAAAGAAACGAATTATTTCATTCTTAGGCATTCCGCCAATGTGCATATGATTTCGTACTGTATCTTTCATGATCAAATCTGGGAAATAAGTTCTGATAAATGGTTGGTAGGCTAATGCCGTCTAGACGGGCACAAATCTTCTAGTGTTCTATATATTGATTAATATAATTTCAAAAAATGGGGGGAAGTTTCTAAAAATGAAGCTTATCTGAAACCTAGTAAGTGAAAATGACTTTTTTTTTGTTCTCCAAGCATGAAATTTTGTTTATTCTACATTGAATTCAGTTGAAAAGAATAGAACTCTCATACTATTAAGAGCTTACTCTGAATTAAATAAGGGGAAGAAAATGAGGTGAGATCATTCTGAAGATTTTAGATGCTTCTGAAAAAAGCCAGGGAAATGTTTTTATAAAACCTGGAAATGTTGGGGAAATTCAAATAGCAAAAATGGTGAGCACTCTGAGATATCAATTATCAACTTTAAAGGTTCATTTCTAATAGCTTAATTTTTTTAAAAAATAAATTGATGGCTTACAGGATTAAATTAGCATTGTTCTTTGTGAAATAATTGCTGCAAAATCAAAAGTTTATAGTATTCATCAGAGAGATAAAGAATGATAAAAGAAAATAATTTCTGTGGAAGAAATTTCAGAAACTAATCCAAGTTTAACTCTCTACATAACCAGTTATTTTAATTCAATTAAACTTTTAAATTGGATAATGGTAATCAAATCTTTGTTAATCTGAAAAATATTTCACTCAGTTTTAAGAAAGTGTACAAATACATATGAATAAGCATCTTAGTCTACCTATAAAAATGATAAAAGTTGGTTTATCATTTTAAGTTAGTGTTACTTTTTTTTCCTGTTATGATTTCATGTGATGAATTAGTATAGATAGTGGCAGATCTATGACTGGCAAACTTCAGAATTTTTAGTTAACCTAATTTTGAAGAATAAAACTGTTTTTGTTAGCATGGAAGCTGTCATTTAAAAATATTTCTGCATTATGCAAAAAAAAAAAAACATTAGTGCAGTCAATGACTGTAAATAATCACCTATGGACTGATATGCAGCAACATTGAGCTGTTAACGATGTGCTTTAATGTTTCAAATGTTGATTTACTTTTTGAGTACATTATTGTATTTCAAGTATTCATCTGTTTATATATGATCAGTTAAAAAGTTTTTATTCATTTGATTTTCTAATTTCAATAATGTAGATTTCTTATTCCTTAGATTGCTTTGTCTCCACAAACTGATTTCTATAGTAAACTGGCTCAAGAGTGTGTTGCTGCTGGATGTGCTGTAGATCTCTTTCTTTTCCCTAATGCTTTTGTGGATATAGCCAGCATAAGCCCTTTGTGCAGACATACTGGTGGCCAAATTTACAAATACACATATTTCCAAGTAGGTACTTTTATTTGTAATGATGCTGTCATGTTTTGATTGCTTAATGTAAAGTAACTTCATCGTTAAGTTTCTTATGTCTGTGTTTCTTTTTCAAGAAAAATAGTCGTATAATAATATTTATATATCTAGAACATAACTTTTTAATTGAATATGCATCTTTAACCCAAGATTTGATTTAAAAGAATGGAAGAACTGCTTGTTTGCATTCAAACCCCCAAATTCATCTTTTTGGTGGAAAATCATTTCATCATTCCGTAAAGATATTCCCATTTTAAGACCCAAACATTGACCTTTCTTGGTTGAGATCAGTCACATTATCTTGTTTAAGCCTATTGCGTAGCTTGTGTATCTATCGTTTGATTAGAGATGTATGATTCTTGTATTCTATCTCCTTTTGCAGAGGTTGCTAAGCTTTGGTACACGAAAGACCATTTGGCGATACATGAATTGTAATGTTATTAATAGCGGAAAACATAATACATAAAGGATTAAAATGAAAAAGTATAGAATCAAAGTAGTTCCTCATATAACTTGGAGCTATTGTTGTATTCATAAACAAAGTTTAGCAGCTAAACCTTTGCCAGAGTCATTGAAAGAAGTGTTCAAAGTTGTTACTTTCATTAAGGATAAATTCAACAAACTCCAGATTGTCCAAATCTTTGTGTGAAGATATGGGTAGCCTACATATTGCATATTATTTGAACACAAAAGTGAGGTGGCTTTCATGGGGAATTATACTCATAAGATTATTTAAACTAAGACATGAAGAGCAGTTGTTTCCAAGACTATCCACTGAAAAAAAAAATGTGATTTCTGCATAGCAGTGAAATAATAGTACAAAGAACTCAGCATTAAAGTATTTAATACCTTTCATGAACACAGAACTTATGGAGAAAGAGAGTTCTTGTCTTATATGCATATTAAGAATAAATATTGCAATAAGCTTGATTCTACTCCAGATATGAGATTATATCTTCATCTGAAGGTAATTTTAAGAAACTTGGGTCCATAAAACAAGCTAAATAGTCACACTGAAATTGTCTTTCACTTGAATACTTGGTTATTGCGATGAGTAATTGTTTAGCTTTCATCGTATGTTAATACAAAATTATTTTTGTGCTGCTTACAGTTTATTTGATGTTGAACTAATATTACTGTTGAAAATGGAATAAAATGTAAAATCAAAAATAAGTCCTGTGAATGTTATAAAGTTAATTTGAGTTGTTTGATACTGCTGCTAATCGAAGTCCTTAACATTATTAATAAAAACTTCTTTGCGTGCTGGGGTGATTTTGTGTGGCATTGAGAGGAAGGGGTACTCTAAAATAAAAGGACTGATTCACACTAAACCTACCAGGGCGGTCAAATGACTGCTTTTGAGACTTAAATCAAAATTGTTAAATTCCAGGTTTTCATTTTTATTGAACTTACTGCACGACTTTTTCTATAATATATAGCTACTTAATTCTTCAATATCTATCTCTCTGCTTTCGTTTTTCCTGATAATCATATTTACTCTACCATGAGCTGTCTTTTGACTGCCGGAAAATATATGAAATGTTATAAAGTTATCTTCATTGAAATCTCAAACTTACTACTAATTTGAAGTTTTCCAAGAAAATGTCATCCGATTGCGTTTAGGAACATGCCATGGGCTTATGTACAGTTTGTTTTATGCTGGGTGCAGAGCGCCGACTGCTGGTAACCCACGAGGCAAAATAACGATCATTTAAATTCGAGCACTGGCTCTGTACACGACATTACAAATATTTGCGATGTGATCAGTTCTATTTGTAATAATGAAATAGGCTACAAACTTTAGGTAATAAATAAATAAAAATAGTAAGTACTAATTTTTGTATTTTATTGTTGGTGGATTATTCCAACACAAATTCAAAAATTTAGCTCTAAAATGTCAATGCAAAGAAAATTGTTGGAAGAAATAAATAATATCAGCGAACTATGCTCTGAAACAGATGAAGAAAATTCTGGGAGTAAGGATGGCAGATTTTCAGTTGGCAGTAGAATTTGTCACCTAATACCGCTATTTACAGGAACAAAAAAACAAAAAGTATAGAAAAAACTTCAGCAGATTCCACTACAATTTCTGAAAGATGAAAAACATGTCAAATTGGATATTGCAAAAAATAAATAAATAAAACCATAAATATTTGTTCTACATGTAAAAAATATTTTTGTGGAAAATGTTTACGGGAGAGACCTTCCATCTGTAAAAAGTGCAACGACGAATAAATTTTATTTTAATTTGAATAACGATATTTATGTAAATTACTGAAGTAACATAATTTTTCAGTTTCGAGTCTTCTTTCTAAAAATGTATATTCCTAAAGCCCAAAAAAAATAAAGATTTCTTAAGTATTACATGATAATTATTTTGTGTTTTATTGCCTATGCTAGATTCTGTATTATTTATAATCAACTGGAAAAGAATATAACATTTATTTGAAAAGCGGTCATTTGACTGCCATCGGTAGAAATAGGTATATATAAGATGTCAGTAGGTTTAGTGTTAAGGAATTCTGGGGAGAAAAAAGGTTGAAATTCTGCCCTATTGGATTCATTCTTAGTTGCATCCTATATTCAGACTAGAATATATCGCCTCTACTCTAAACAATTACACTGGGGAACAAAAAAAAAATTCAGTTGCCATGGAAATTTTAACGGTTTTAGGATATCTTGAGGCTGCTGATTTCAAAACTAATTTTACTTTTTCCGAATTGGCTCCAGTTTTTGAAATAATGCATATTGTCAACATTTCAAGGTAGGGTGGACCGAAAAAAGTCAATTTTTTTTCCCCTTCCCGCTTTACATCAGGATTAGTTGTGAATTTGTGAGAAATAATATGAGAAAAAAAATTAATTAAATTTATTGATATTTGCCACACCAACATGGGCATTCATTATATTACATTTTTGTATTTTCATACAGATTAATTAAAATTATTCATTTATTTCCATATCGTATTGCCATGAAGGAGCATGTAAGTGCAATCTTGATTCAAGTGATAACATCTGTTTATTAAAAGCAGATTACTCCGGATGAGAAATAAATGAAAAAGTGTCCTTTTAAAGCATAGAAATCTTGTATTTGAATGCAATTAGATGTCATTATTATCTATTCAGTGCAAATGTTTTGTTTGCAATAGTTCTGATATTCAATCTTGAAGAATCGTGTGGCAGAAATATATTCATAAGATTTTGTATTTATGTATATTTTAGGTTGAAATGAAATTAAATATGTTACAATAATGTTGATGTTGAAACTTATGACATTTCATTGTTTAATTGTTAATAATCAAACTATGTTTGAAATAATTCTTTAAAGCTATGATTTTCTATTCACTCTAGTCCCATGTTGATGGGGATAGATTTCTTGAAGACCTTGAAAGAAACATCACAACACCTGCTGCATTTGATGCTGTTCTACGAGTCCGAACCAGTGCCGGTGAGCTAGTGTTTTTTTTTTTTTTTCCCTATTATGCATTATTTTTTCTTTATCTTGCTTTTGTCTAGAAGATATTAAATTATCCTAAAAGTAAATGCATTGATATAATATTTATGTCTTTAAATAATTGCAACTTCTCTATTTATCATTATGTGTATTAATTTTTATTCTCAAATTTTTATGTGTTTAGGTATCAGTCCTGTATTTTACTATGGAAACTTTTACATGTCCAATGCCACAGACATTGAACTAAGTGCAATAGACTGTTACAAAGCCATTACTGTTGAATTTGCTTATGATGATAAACTGCCTGAAGGTGAGACTGTATTCGTCCAGGCTGCATTACTGTACACCACACGCACAGGAGATAGGCGTATTCGAGTTCACAATATAGCCTTTCCGACATCTGTTGGTATGCCTGACATATATAAGTCTTGTGAGATGGACTCAACTGTCAATTTTTTGGCAAAGCATGGTGAGTTGATATTGTATTCTTTGGAAGTGTATTCAATAATATTTCATTTCTTTCTAAAAAAAATTTTTATTTGTGAGAAACATGACTGAAATTTTTAAATTGAGTTCTGGGTGTTTTTATCCATATAAATGTGAAATTCTCAAGTAACTTGTATGCTATAAAAACCAAAACACTGAACATATTTTTTCTTCAAATGTATCACAAATGCCATGAAGAATAAAGATTTTTGTGAAAGTTTTGTGACAATTAATAAAACAGTTAATTTTTTTTATTAATTAAAAACTGTTCTTCCATAGTCAGAAAAGATTTTGTCTTAAATGTTGCTATTATTGAATGAAAATATAATGGATATTTTAAATAATCTTTTTTTTTTTTATTTCTCTCCAAGCTGCTACCACAATGTTTAGTTAACTTTGTATTATTCTTTAAAAAATATTAGTAACTTATGGGGTGGGATTAGCTTTTGGTAGTTTTTTGAAAAATTGTTTCGTGCAACTGACATCCTCATTTTAACCCATTAACACCCAGTAACCTTATTTGAGGACAGTTACACTTTTACTTCCATGGCCAAACCACTCATATTCTATTGTATCTTTTCTTGTGTTGTCTATCAAGTCAATATGTGTTCCTAATTCCCTAAACAATTTTCAACTGACATATACCAACAGTTAGCCAGATTTTGAAATCAAAGTGCTATCATTTTAAGAATGTTTTTTACCCTTTATTTATTTTTGAGGTAATACAAAGAATTCGAAAGTAATCTTTATTTATATTATATTTTTAAAAACTTTTTCATAGATATATATTAAAAGTCTTTCTATTAATTTTTCGATAATTTTTCAGACAAAAAAAGTAAAATCAAAATTTAATTTTACTTATCTTAGTCTTGGTGTTTCTCATATGCTTTAAAAGAGTTCTCTGAAATTTATGCTTTAAATTGATTTGGACATTAGCAGGTTAATTAAAAATAAAGTTGCAAATGATAACAGGATTTTGTACATTATATTATTTCGTATAAAAGTATTTTAACATTAAAATATTTTTTAAAAAAATGCTTTTTTTCTATGTGTGTTGGCTTCTGTTAGGTGCTAATGTTAAGCTCTTAGCTGTCAATGAAATCCTAAATGATTTGCTCCCCACTGCCATGTAAAGTAACATCCTTCTCCCCTATTGTAAAACGTGGGCAGCTCCCAAACAAATAAAGGGTTAAATATATTTTAATTTCTTGTATGTGAAGTTGATGCCACACAGCCATTAAATGTTGATTTGATATGTAATAACTGTAACCTTTGTTATATTAAATATATTAAAAGTACTTCAAATTTTGGTCACAAATCTTGAAGCATGAGGGAGGTTTTGTGATAATTAAATAGATAATTTTTTCTAATAAAACACTCAAAAATATTTTTATCCTGAGTATCTTGTCTATTATATTTAGAATTTCTTTTTCTTTATTTTCTGTAGCCTTGAAGCAACTTCTAGACCACAGCCCTCAACAAATGAAAAGCAATCTGATTAGCCGAAGTGTGAAGATTTTGGCTTGCTATCGAAAGAACTGTTCTACGAGCTCTGGATCTGGGCAACTCATACTGCCAGAAACATTAAAACTTCTGCCTCTTTATGTGAATTGCTTACTGAAGAGCGATGCTATATCTGGAGGTAATGGTAATTACTTTCAAATTAGCATTACTTTTAAAGGTTTCTGGTTTTTAATTTTATGTATTCATAGTATGAGGGACTTTCCAAAAGTCAGTTTCATCATGCTTTTTTACAAGAAAGCTTTATTACAATCCAAAAAATACAATGGCATAATAAAATACAAACTTTTCCACATATTTGCCACCAACATTGATACATTTGTTGTACTGTGAAATCAATTTCAAGAAACCGTCCTGTTGAAAATCGGTGACAAGCGAGCAAAGGAAGTTCTTCACAGCTTGCTGCACCTCTTCATTGCTTTGGAAGTGATGTCCCGATAATGCTCACTTCAATACAAGAAAAAGGCGAAGGTGGGTGCCGAAGGACCTCATGCTGATCACAAGACTGCAAGAATGGCAATAAGCTTCGAAGGGTTTTGTTCTTGGATGTTATGCAAGACCCCACACAGCAAGGGACACAAAAGAACACATTCATTGTTTGAGATGGGAGAGATTGGATCATCCGGCCTACAACCCCGATCTTGCCCCATCAGACTTTCGCCTTTTTCCTGCATTGAAGTCAGCTGTATCGGGACATCACTTCCGAGGCAATGAAGAGGCGTGGCAAGCTGTGAGGAACTTCCTTCACTCTCTGGGCACCAGGCTGGTTTCTTGAAATGGATTTCACGGTACGAAAAATATATCAATGTCAGTATCAAATATGTGAAAAATAGCCAAAAGTTTGTATTTTGTTATGCCATTGTATGTTTTGGATTGTAATAAAGTTTCCTTGTAAAAAAAAGCATGACAAAAACTTACTTTCAGAACGTTCCTCCTCTCAAGTTATACCTGAAATAAAGTATTGTTTTAAATTTTTCTAAGAAATTGTCACAAATCTATTGAAATTATAAATGACATCTTGCTATATTTTAAATTTTCTAATCTTTCTATTAAACAGTATAGAACTGTATACATATTCTGTAACCTTCCTCTTTTGAAATTTGATTTAGGCAGGCAGAGACCAAAAAATAATTCACTGAAATTTCATATTAATATTTATTCATTTATAACTTACTTTGTGAAGTGAATTCTTAAAACCCATTCTTAATTCCAAAAATTAATTTACTTTTAAATTAAAATAAAATACTTTAGAGTTTACTGAACTCCAAATAAGAATGCAGGCATAGCCATTAAATGTTTATATAAAATTATGTGGAAGTTATGTACAATATTGTTAAAATCCTAAGTGAAGTCATACTTATTTAAACTTCGTATATGAAAAAGCATGTGCTCTGATTTTCTGAAGCTAGTTATTACAACAGTCACTTTTAATTTCAGGTCCTGATATATCTCTAGATGATCGTAGTTTTGCAATGCTTGCTGTCAACAGTATGGATGTAAAAAGCACTGCCTCATATTTTTATCCTACCCTTTTTCCACTGGTAAACAATCTCTTCCATCTTTCTTTTCAAGTTTATGTATA
Source organism: Araneus ventricosus (assembly GCA_013235015.1). NCBI lineage: Eukaryota > Metazoa > Arthropoda > Arachnida > Araneae > Araneidae > Araneus > Araneus ventricosus. Next base: position 35,900 of record BGPR01004017.1, read on the forward strand.
TACTGAGGTGCACTGAATTAGGAATAATTGGGTCTCATTTTCTCTAGCATGACGTTGATCCTGATTTTGTTGGTATACCAAATCCCATAAGATGCTCAATTGAAAAATTAAGTGACAGTGGAGCCTATCTTTTAGGTAAATTTCATTTGTTGTTTAATATGATTAACTTGTCATTACACTTATGCAGACCTCCTTACTTTTTTTTATTTTCTTCCTCTTGACAGCACTTATAAGCTTATATTTTTGTATTTAATGATATTTGATTTTTGTGCATAACTGATGGTCTAAACGGAACATTTTGATGATGAGTAAACTAATTGTCACTTGAGCGAGTTTGTAATTTTTTGTTATTATGTTACTTTTAATATAAATAATATAATTTTAATGAACAGGGAAAGCTATTTTTGAATTAGCCGGAGTTGTTTGAAAAAATTTGAAGATTTTTGGCTAGATGTGATATAACAGATTTTTGCTTAGTTTTTTAATACCAAAATTATTTGTTTGTTAGTTTAAAGACATTTAGGTAATTCAAGAATACCTCATATTTGTTTTTATCACTGTTTAATTGAACGGCCTGTAAAATCTTGGAATTTTCAAGGGGCAAGGTGAATGGAAAATTTATAAGTAAGAAGTCTCTGAATGAGTTGTAGTTCCTAAAGTTATGCAAAGATTGATTTTTCAGCAAAATTTCTAAAAGAAACGTGGCTTTTTTGTTCTTGCTGGAGAAAAAAATGAACATGCTGCACAATCCAACTCCAATTTTTAACAAAATTGTTCTGAAACTCGCAGTATTCTCTTATTTTATCATTATCACTATCTTATTGTAGCTTCGGCTCCCTTGGAAAGGGCAAATTTTTTACTATATTAGTAAAGATTATTATTTTTTATATTATGCCTTCCCTTCCAGAAAATGGCATCTATATGTTCTTATGGATTGGTCAAGCAATCAACCCTGACTGGCTACAAAATGTGCTTGGGGTGCAAAGTACTAATCAAGTCGACAAACAAAAGGTGAGATTTGTCAAACCTCTTTAAAAGATTATGTAAATCCTTCATTTTGTTAACATTTTAATGGAAATTCTTGTAATGTTTTGTAACATATTTCTGGATATAAGAAAATAATAATGTAAGAAACAGATTACTTACAAAAAAAAAAGGTAAATGATTATTAATAATTTATAGGAAGGAAATAAATATAATAAGATGTGTAGTTAATTCAAAGATAACCAAAATAGGGACTACCAGCAAGTTTACTTAATCAATCTAACGATGATCATGTTAATATTTTGAATAATTCGGATGTTTTTCATGCTATGCATTTATATTTTTTTTAATTAAAATTCTGTAGTTTTTTTGTGTAAAATTTTCATTTTTGAAAATGGTTACAATCCAAATGTAAATTCATATATTTAAATGAATATTGCTTGTGGTGAAGATGTTTCATGTGATAAATTATAGATTAAAAGATCTATAATTTATTACAAGTTGATTAATTGGTACAAAAGTGAATTCTTTCTGCAGCATTCCTCAAAGCATTCACTTTAAATATTTTAAATTAGTGAGTTCTCTTATTAAACTGTTAAGTATTCTAAATATTATGTTCTTCTTTTAGACTTCTCTACCAGAGCTTAATAATCCTTTGTCTAATAAGATTCGCCAAATTATTGAAGAACTTGAAAATGGACGTCAGAGGTTTATGAGAGTAAGATTTTTTTTTAAAAAATTGTCTTTTATCAGTTATAACATTTAAAATTGTTAATCTGTTACATAGAAAATTGTCAATATTCTGTGGTGCATAGAATATCTTGAACATAAGCCTTAAGTGTGTGTTGTCTGTGCTTTTACATATTAAAGAAATATGTATGAATTTTACTCACCTGGCATTCCAGTTAGATAGATTCCGTATAGGATTACTATTGCAATGGTTGTTATGACTCGACTCCTGGAAAATTTCTGCAGATCTTCACCAATTATGACACCTAGAACCCAAAACGATCCCTTTTTGAAAAGTTTAATATAAAAACGCTTTGCCTGTGTTATCTTGTGAACATGATGACTAGAGTAATTTTGATTAGATTTTAACAAGCGAGGGATATGTTGTAAGGACAGTGAAAATCTCGGCCGCATTTGTAGATTGGTTAACCAGCTCTAAGGTGGGGGGGGGGGAGTTTTCATTTCCCTATAATTCCTTTGCAATTGAAGATAGAAAGAAAATTCAAATTAGGTGAATTATTGCCTTATCATAATGAACAACTTTGTATTGAAAGTTTTTTGATGGCTGCAATTACTTCGAAGTTATGGGCTGAAAAGTGATTTCCCCCAACTTAAATTGTCTTTAACCTATACATGTTACTCCTTGTTTTAAAGCTCTTATCATTTGCAGTCTCTTCCACCCTCTTTCATTTTTGCAGCTCAAATCCTATTGAAAATAAAGGGCAAGATTTTCTTTTCCTTATATCTCTTGACAAATGGAATCTACCTTTTGCCTTCCGGCTTGCCAATGGGGATTTTTTTATTCTTGCAGAGAATTTCCTTTTTTTTTTTTTTTTTTTTGTAATACTAGCTGATATACGCGGTGTTGCTTGGGATAAAAATATTTTCAAGTCCAAGTACTTATTACACGTTCAATTTAATAAAAGTGCTTTTCGCGGAAACGTCTTTCATTGATTTTCATTAATCAGCTGACCCTTTGGACCAGCAGTGAAACACCCTTCTTTTTCTCTCCTTAGTTTGAACCATTCGTACCTCATATTATACCTTCGTACTCCATTTCCCCCTCCCCATCATTGCTACGGCAACAGCAGAAACTCTTTCATATCTTGTATTTTTTGCCATTATCTGGACTACAATTGTCTTGTCTTTAGTGTTTTTGCCACTGACCATAAAAAACTGCCTAGTGTTCTTTCTCTCCTTAGATCCTCTCCTTCCGGTAGGAAGTGGGCTTAGTAATCTTGAAGGATTTTACACGCTCATTATGATTATTTAAAAATTTGTAAAATTAAATGAAACATCGTGGAAAGAGATTAATTTACATCATTGGATTGTGGTGCAAACATATTGAAAGAGGTATATGCTATGAAATAAAAGCTAAACAAAATTTCTGACTTTCTGTTAACATTCAAAGAAAGCAATATTTATATCAAAACTTTCACAATGGTAAAAATACCGGAATGAAGGAATTTGATAAAACGATAAATTGGTTTGAATTTAATTACAATAACACAGAGCATTGTTACAAATTGTATATGAAATAAATTTGAAATATTTATTAAATTATGGAAAAGAAAGCATGGCATTTAAATTGGAATGATTAAAAAGATAATTTTCTGCTCTTTAAGATGGTATGTAAATAATCTATGCACAATATATATTCTGAAATTATTGGCAAAAACCCGATATAAAATGCCGAAGATTGGCTTAATTTTCGTTATTTAATTAAATATCTTAGGAAATTTTTTTTTGAAAGTTTGGAAAAGTAGAATTAATCTAGGAACAGTCCCCAGAATGGCATGTGCAAATTTCATGTCAAGACTATTCATCATTTAGGAGGAGTTCTTACGACAGATAGACCATTAGAACAACTTTTCCCCCTCCTTCTTCCTACAATAGGAACCAACTAAGTAACCTTGAAAGTTTAGCACACACTCATTAGGGTCAGTTAAAAATTTCTGAAAATTAAACAAAACATCGAGAGAATAATTCACTAACGTCATTGGATCACTGTGTAACTGTATTAAAAGCTTTAAATGCTACCACAACAGGAAACCGGAAGTGAAAAGTCTACTTTGTTGATTATGCTCAAAGAAAACAATGTTTTCGTGTATTAACTGTAACACTGGCAAAAGCCCGTGCGCGAAACAGTAAATTGGCTTGAATTTATTTGTATAAGAATAAAAAGTATAGTTAAAAATTGCGCTAAAAAATATTTTTAAACATTAATAACAATAGAGGAAACACTTTATCGCAATGGAATTAATATCTTTAAAAACATAATTTTTTTTCTCTTTAAGATGGCGTAAAAATAGTTGTTGTCTAATAAATATTTCAGAAGTTATCGACAAAAAATGTCTAAGCATTAGGCTTAACAGCGGCTAATTTTCGTTATTTAATTAAATATCTTAAGAACTAATTAACTCTGAAAGTTGAAAATAGCACCGTTGACCTAGAAATGTGCTCTAGAATGTCGTGTGTAAATTTCATGTTGCTAACCGTTCACCGCTTAGGAGGAGTTCTTGTAACCGACAGATACATGTATTTTATATTATAGATTGTTGCACAGCTATCTTTTATATAAGAAATGAGTTTTAACTTGGAAGAATGTTTGTTATTATAAATCTTAACCTCATGTTTAAATTGCTTTGAAGTGCGTTTTAATTCAGTGCACTGTGAAATGTTGATGTTTAATGTCTTTTTTAAATAGCAGTTCAGGTCTTTTGACCATTTCAATAGTGATCTGTGTGAACATATTTGTCTCATTTTTATAATTTTTATTGTACTCATTTAGATTTATGTTTTCTATTTTCCAGTTGAGCATCATGGTTCAAGGAGACAAGCTTGAAATTGTGTTCAGACATTTTCTTGTAGAAGATCGAGGGGGTGATGGAAGTCCTTCATATGTGGATTTCTTGTGTCATTTACACAGAGAGATATCGAAAAACAACTAAAAATAGTTTTTAGAACTCAATGTTTTAATGTGAAAATGCATGCTTCACATATGAGAGAATGTAATTTAAATTTTGATGGAAAATTTTGTCTTTTTGAAATTCTATTGGATTATTGAACTGTTTTAATGATGGGCAAAAAGAGTTTATCAAATTGTTTGAAACTAATTAATTTAAGAATTTCATTTTGAACTGTCATTTAAATGTTCTTGATTTTAAAAAAAAAGAAATAGTTATATTGGAAACTTATGCATTTAATATACCATATAGTCTTTCTGATTGCTTTAAGCTGAAGCACATTATTTTATATTGACTTTTGTATATTTTAATAGTTAAATTTTTCCAGGATATATTCCATGTATTGAAAGAGCAGTTTTCATTATAGGATTCTATTTTTAAAAAAAAATCAAAATATTTTTTTGTTTCTGGTGTTTGTGTGTGTATCTAGTGTATTGTTTTTCTTTTGTACTCCAACAAATTGCACCTTTTAAAGTTTTCTAAGAGTTTCTGCCAAAGCAAATGTTATATATATTTACTATTAGAGAAATTATTTATCTACAGTCATGACTTTTATTCTTCCTTCATTGTGAAGTTATGTTCTTTTGTTCTAAAATGTATAGTAGTTGAAAATGTAAAATGTTCAAAGACTATTTAGTTTGTCAAATTTGCAATGGAAGTATTGCAATTGCAATACTTCCATGCAATGCAGGAATTGGCCCCCCCCCCCCACAAACACTTTTTGAGCATGTTTATATTTAATTAGTCTAACTCTTTTTTTTAATTTCTTTGTACTGAAGCAGTATCACTTTCTTCATTGGTATTATATTAAGTAAATAATTAACATTTGATATATAGAGTTATTGACTTAATATACTTATATATATTTAATTGAATAAGAATGGTAAATTAGAATTTATTTAACTGAAGATTTCCAAATTTTCTGCATTCATGTCACTGAATAAATGGTTAAAGATATGTATAATATTTATATGAATACTCTGTTTCTTTTTAATCAATTTTTCCTTGCTGCTCTGAAGGTTTTCCAGTTGTCCATATGTGAAAGTTGAATGTTTATATGCCGTGTTTTTAAATTTAAAAAATGCTTGTGTTTTTCATAGAAATGCATTTCATGATGGATTGTAAAAAGTTGATCAGAAAAGTTTTAGATGTGAATTAACTATACATATAAAATAGAGATTTATGCACAAGTTAAATCTTATTTTTTGACTTAGACAAAATTCTGTAAGAATTCATAGCATTCTTAATTTGAGGTATATAATTCATTTATAATTTGTTCTTTCTTCAGTTGGATAAAATAATTATTATGCCAGTATAAAAGACATTAGTGTGTCATGCAAATGTTTTTAACTAAAAGTTTGCATTGGTCTTGGAAAAAACTAATGTACGAGTAGATTTGACATTTTTATCTATTCAAAAAAGCCAGTTGAAGGGCATGTGATTTAAGAAGATTCTATTTTAATTTATTAAGATTTTTCTACTTTAAGATATTTTAAGGGTTTTTTATGTTTGTTGTTAAATTGTTCAAAACTTAAAGCTTTTATGTTGTTACTTCATAATTTTCAAATTATATTTCCTCTTGTTCAATGAAATATGATTTGTAAATATTATTATTGAGCACATATGTATATAATATAAAGAATGAATGTATTAAAATTGTTTTTGAAAGCAATTTTAAATTATTGTGAAGAAATTTTATTTTTGAATCAAATGATTGAGTTGAAAGAGTTCAATCTTTTATTATTTATAATTATTGAAGTGCAAATATTTGAAATCACCTTTTAATCTATTCCATTTAAATTATGTTTGTTTTATATTCTGGAAACTTTTTTTACTTCTTTTCTAGGTGTCTGTGGTCTCGGCTGACTTTTCCTACTATTTTGATGGTGCATTTTATATTTGTTATGTATTTAAAATATATGTGTAGCTTATTTTTGAGTGATTAAAGACTATTTTATCAACATCTGAAGCTTTTCTTTTTTTTAAATATAACTTGCAGTTTCTATCTTAGATGTGATATCTACAGCAGCTAATCTCGTGATTGACAGCTCATGCATGTAAAAACATGATACTTTTGCTGCTGTTTACATTTATGTGTGTGCTGTAGAGTTATCTAATTACTAATATGAATTTAAAACTAAGAATGGGAAGTGCGGTAAGTGAGAAATTGCAAATTTTACAGGAGAATGAAAAAGTTTCAGGCATTACAGTACGTTCCACTTATGTTAACCCTTTGCACTCAGAAAAGAAATAAGATGCATAATTATTCACTGATTTACAAGAGCTCATATTATTGCTTTGGAACATAAAAAATGTTTGTGTAAGCTCTTTTTTCCTGAAAAATTATTCTACAACTTTGTAGATAGTTTTTTAACCATTGAAATCAAGAAGCATCAAAATGATACACCATCTAGAATGGTGGCCGAGAGTTGCCTCTCGAGTACAAAGGGTTAATGGCAACATATACCAGTGTGTTTTTGAACTACTTAGAGTTTGTGGGGCACTTACATCATCTCCTAGGTTAAAACCTCGATATTTATTACGTTCTGATGCGATTTTGTGTGCTTTGGTACTTGCTGCATTTCTTATTATCGATCTTCAATTTAATTACATTCAAAAATAATATAGGATCAAACTATTCATTAATCGTCCTTACTTCCTAATTATTGCGATATAATAACACAGTATATTTTCACATGTATAATATAGACCAGGGGTGGGAAACCTGCAAACCTCTCCTTTTTAAATTTCTTATGCAGCCTTACCAATTATTTGCATTGAAATAATATACCTGCCTGTTGTATAATTACAGAATAATAACGTTTAAGATTCTACTCGTGTGGCCTTTAGCCTGACTGCCGAAATTTAGTTAGGCCTTTCTGTGCAAAAATGTTTCCTACCCCTGGAATAGGCTGAAAAGTTACAAAAGCCTTTTTCTCCTTAGTGTTTCAATCAAATCTAATTTAAATGGTAGTGAAATGTAAATTAATGTTTTTAAAAAATTTAAGGCCACTACTCAAAAATGACGCCCACTTTATTTTTTTTTTACTGGAACTACTTTTTTTGTGGCTGGTCTAAATTTCTGATTGAAGTGAAATTCTTGGACGATATTATTTTGATCATGAGAAATTTTACACTGAAATTACTAGACTTATTTTCGATTAAAAATCATTTATTTCTATTCAATTTTCCCAAATGAAGATTAATAATATTTAGATTGGACAGAAGATAATGTTGAAAAAAATGTAAAGTAAAAGTATTTTGAATGAAATGTTCATTTTATTATTGTTATTCGATTATCACCAATTTAAATGCTCACTAAGAAATTTCTCTTCGTGGCTTCATCCATCATATTTACGATTTCCAAGAACTGTTTCATTTTTTAAATGTCTGCGACCCACAGGTGAATCTCTTCCTGTATGCAGAGGACGGTGACTTGATGGAGACACCAGACGGATTCTTATGTATGTCGGAAACGCGCATCTTCCCCTTCCGGGTGCTGCACTTCCTTTTGACTGCCGAGATGCAGCGGAAGATCCACGTCTCCAGGAAGTCGTACACCGTTAGCAGGGAGATGCCTAACCAAAGGCCCACGTAGCCGCCGATGAAGCTCAGAATACCCACGGGCTGGAGGGAAAGTAAACATACACATAATTATTGACGTAATCTTTCTGGTTCAGGGAGGCCGCGTTGGTCTAGTTTAAAGTCGGCTTCGGAATAGGACGTGGCCCTCGGGAATGAGAAGGGAGTCCTCATCTCGAAGGTCACGAATAGGAGGGTTTGGATTCGAAACCCGATTCCACTCTTGCCGTGTATCTGGGCCTGGTGCACTTTAAATCTGATGTAGACGATAAAACGCCCTCCTGTTGATGTAGAGCGGAAGTTTGGCGAGGGGGTTGATCGACATTTCAGGTGTCGTCATCATTATCCTATCACGGTTCATGATTTCGAGTGCCACCCTTTTGAAGCAATAACTTTCGTACTGCTTCAAAAAGGGATGTTAATATTGGCCTCGTTCTGACAGAAATCACTAGATCCAAAACTATAGTTTCGAAATATGGTAATTTAAACTTAAATAATTTGGAGTCGTTATGATAAATAGTGAAAATTATTTTGCAGATTTCTAGTTCCTGCGTTGATTCCGATGTTTATATAACAGATTTCTATCGCGAAATAATTCATCGCAAAATCTAATTCACTGTAGTAGTCTGTCAAATGTTTTTTGCGGACTTCTGCCTGAATGACGACGATATGGCTAAACTAACTCGCTAGTTAGATTAACGTCGCGTTTTGAATCTACACGAGGGCTATTTATGAGAAGGACCTTGCAAGTTTGAGCTTGTTCAGGTGACGAGGACTTCACCCCTTCTTTAAATTTCTATACCAAAACAATGGGAGACGTTTGACTTTGGTAGAATTAAAGTGCATTGTGTCACGAAAATTGCAGATCTTGGGTGGGATCGGGTCTCCAACCCGAGATTTTGCCACCTCACCCCTAAACACATTTTTCGCCACATCTAGGCACTACGAAAGAGGCAATTTTACGCGACCGTGCATTCAACGTGTTATCCTTTTGCTGTCCGGAAAGTAATTAGATGCACGGTTATTCACATGGGTGTAAAAACTTGTGCTAATGCTTGAGTGACTACAAATTTCATCTAAAAATTAGTAACTGCCATGAAATTAATTCATAACTTTGGTATTTTACAATTTTTATCTCGAAATCTACAAGGAAATGTCAAAAGTATGCACCGTTACACTTGGTGAGTCAAGCTAACCACCGCGCTGAAAAGAATTGAATCGAGAACAGATACTTTTACCCTTCTATTTACGTGTTACACTAAAACCTGTCTATAACGATATTGTAGAAACCTAAAAAAAAAATTGTTGTCGACAGGTTGTCGTTATAGACAGTTTGAGGATTTGCGCATCCGATGTTTATGAGCGTGTGGCATGTATTAATATATTAACATATTTTATCACGCTTATTGATTCATCTTACAAATAAACAGCAGATATAAAATTGTATTTTATAAGCATATAAAATACACAATTTTATATATTAAAATAAAATTTTATATTTAACCCCTTCGGCCCTGGCGTCCTAGTATTAAAACACATCTTTATATTCCACATCTATATACTCTATATCATACACATCTATATACTCTAGATTCCACATTTTTAAAAATTTCAACTTCAAAACCCTAGGTCCTACTAATTACGCCTTCAAGAGTAATAAGATGCGTTCATTTCTGCTCAATAATTGTCAGCATAGTTGTAACAGAGAAAATAATGGAGGTTTCTGATCATCTGCAGTCAAAACGCAAATGCATGTTTTTTGAGACATCAAAAAAATTATAATATTTAATCCTCAACTTTTTGAAAAATTCAATAATATAAATCGTACTATTTCGGCCTAATTCAGTGCTTTTAACTTAAAAATAATGAGAAATTGCACTACAAATGAGAATCAAACATTTATTCTACTAATAGGACATCAGGCCTTAGAGCAGACAGCATGAATTTTTATACTTGTTCTATTATTAGAACACCAGGTATCTATAGTACAAAACTTTTGCTTTGTTTTATAGTTAACGATATTTCTTCTAAAAAAACATTGTGTTGGATATATATTTTGGATATTTTACAGTTATTATTCAATTATTACCGTAAAAATTGACGCAAAGTTTAAAACGGATGGACGAGGTATTTCAGATAAATATGTTACAAAAGCTGGCAAAATCGCTGTAGCGAAATGGTACGGCAATCGTGGGGACGTAGTTAAAAGATGGAGCAAAAAAGATGTCACTTTTGTTGAAGTTTCCAGACCTGAAATTGTAAAGTTTTACAATAAAAGTATAGGGAAGGGGGGGAGTGGACAAGCATGACTTACTGTCATTGTACCGAACGTTTATAAAGAGCAAAAAATGGACCCTCCTTATCATTTTTCATTATTTCAATATGGATTCTTTGTCATGGTACAAAAGACATGCAAACTGTTCTGGAATTCCTCAGAAAAATTAAATAGATTTGCTGGACTTCACATTTCAAATAGCAGAAGCTCTCTCATTTTCAAATCAGCCCTTACCAAACCCGGACACCAGTCAGGTAATAATCCTGCTGTACTACCTCGAAAGAAAAAGTTAAATCCATCTGTCAGACCTTGCAATTTGATGAGATAAACCACATGATTGAAAGAAGTTCAAGGCAACAAAGGTGCAAATTGGAAGGTTGCACTTTCAAAACTACATCTTTTTGTGAGAAATGTGAAGCATATTGATGTTCTCATGCTCAAAGAAATTGTTTCAAATCATTTCATACAAAATAATTGCAAATTGAACTTTTTCAAAAATATTTATTTTACTTAATTGAAGCCTGGTGTCCTATTATTAGGACATTTTTAATTAGTTTGCTAATTGACAAAAATTATAATATTACATATTTAAGTTACTTATATATAATATAGCATATTTAACCACTCACTGATTTTTTTATCTGTCCTGTGCATAATTCAGGGCCGAAGGGGTTAAGCTTTTTTTAAGAACTTCAAAATGAGAATTTTAGTTGAAAACTTTGTCAGCATCGTCATTTACGGTACCTTTGGATTGTTTTCTTTTCTTATCCACTTTACTTTCTTTCCACAGCATCTTTAAGGTCTTTTATAGCATCTGTGCACATTCCGATGCTATAACCTTTGTAAGATATTTCCCATGCGAACGTAAAAATTTCTTGAATAACTGGAGACTACACTTTCAGCTCCAGCAATACTTATAAAGGTGATCATCAAAAGAAAAGCATTTAATTCCACCATACATCGGGAATTCATAATTTTCGACAACAATTAATAATCTTTTCCTGGATATAATTGATAGCTACTTATCGCCTTTCGGTGATATTGGTTGAATGAGTTGATATGATTTAATTATACAAAATTTCTTCTTTTGGACTGGTGTATTACTAAGTTACAACTGCGTGCAAAATTTTAGCAAGTGCCTGATTGTGGACATAATTTCTCACATTTCATGATTAACCACGACTGATAATTATTTCTTAACTTACCTCATATCTTGGTGTGTAAGTGAAAGTCGTTATTTCCAAATTCTCAAAAATGATGTGAACTAAAGTCGCGCATCTGGAAAACAGAGTACAGAAGAATATTTTGCTTTTAAGAGTGTAAAACACAGACAGTTCTGAAAAAAAGTGCTTCTAATAATTATAACATAAAGACGCGAGAAAATCGAGAAAAAATATTATTCGCTTTCATACAGCAATATAATTAATTGCACATAGAATTTTTTTTAAATAAGGGATCTCAATCGCAAGTAAGGTCACTTATATGGATTTCGCGAGCGTGAAAAGATAAACAGCGTTTGCTTCTGTCAGATTCTTCAGTGCTTACGAAAAAAATATAATTCAGATAACCATTTTAATCTAAAACAAAAATTTTCATCCATATATATAAAAGAGCAATTTTTTTATGAGTATGTACGTTCGTTTTTGTTTTTTTTTCTCTTTATGCTCGCCTAAACCGTTTGACTTACAGGGACCGAATTTGGCATAGTGCTGGATAAGCACAAGAGGGGGCTAACGCCGTAAAAAAAAAATTTACATTTAGGTTTTTATTCATTTAGATTTTTATTTATTTAAAGTGGCAAATTCGGGCATTTATTGCCTATTTTCTTTTTTTTTTCTTCATTATTATTCAAATACGCGCAAGAAGAAGAGTTATGTTTCCTATGCTTAATTTTTTTCCCAAACTTCTCGCATTTTCTTTCACACCACAGTGTTATAAGATGATAAAAAGATTAGATTTGAAAGTTTTCAATGGAGATTTACATTTTGGGGGGGGGGGGAATTTGTTACCCGATTTGGGGGAAAAAGAAACGGAGTGGGGGTGATATGAAAATATTTGGATTCAGTTTATTAGCAATATGATATATTACTAATAAACTGACTTAATTTTTCATTTTATTTCTTTATTTTTATATATATATTTCGTAATTCTGCAAAAATGAGAGTAAGAAATGAGAAAAATTAATTTAAAAAATTAATTTTTAATAAACTTTTTCCAAACTGCAGCACTTGCTTCCCACTACTAATTTACAATTAAAAACCAGACAAGTACCGAAATGGCAACAATAAACCTTGCATTTTATCAAAAAAGAAATTTAGAGACTAAGACTTTCACGACTTTTATTTGCTTAGAAACACAACATGTGACATATGCCAGGATAAAATGTAATATCTATTAAATTACACTTTTTTTGCCTCAAAAATAAGCCATCTGAGGTGAATTTAAACTTAATGCTTATCTTGGAATGGCGTAAATTTTGAAGTATTTTTCAAAAATGTGAGTGATGCATGAATCGAATCCTTTTACTAAACTCTGCCGTTTAATGTCTGAATTTTATCCAATTCCATTTCTTTCTTTCTCTTCGCTTTAAAGTAAACAGTACGTAGAAGTAGTTTACAGTAGCGTACCTAAGGTTGGTCAACCGGAGGAATGCTCGGGGGATAGTGAGGCCCCTTCCCATCATATATAAATCATAAACTATTATAAGATTATGAAGTTTGTCCAGATCTATTTCCTGTATTCCCAAGCCCACAAAGAAACTTAGAGAAGAAATAATAATAATAAGCAGTAGTTGCTTACATTAAAATTAAGTCTTAAGTGATTAACAGCAGATTTCAGTTTCGAAAATTATAAGTATTGTATTGAATATTCCGATTGTGATTAACGCTATAACCATTGATTTCTATCTTTTTACAAGAGTTTTTATTTGTTTAATATTTGTATAATAAATTATTTTCTCTATCAGGAAGGATGATTCATTTATTGATAACCTGATTTTTCTTGAAAAATAACATTCACCAATAATGAATTTTCTTTTATATTAATCCTAGTGTGTCATAAGTATTACTATTTAAATAATAGTAAATGCTGTACATTTTTCTTTCTTGTATTAAAATCTGGAGCTATTTTTTATTTACCCGGGTTTTTTTATTTATTGAGAAACACAGTGCAGATTTCCGCCCGGGATTCAAAATCCAAAACGCGGCACTGCAAGATAAATCTTGCTGATTCTGCTATCATCTTCTCTTAATTGGTATACCGAGCAAGCGGTGATTCTGCTCTCTTTCTCACATCTAGTCTAGGGAAATTAAGACGAAATTTTATTTCGATGGATGGTCGTGGCAGTATGTAGGGAATGTTATTATATCTGAATTACGGAATGAATACTGGCTAAATAATAACTGAATAAAGAAATTTGACTGATATTTTCGACTCCCTCCCTAAAGTTTATCTTACAGACATATTGCATCATTGGCCAGTGTAGGGTTACTTAATGCTTCACTGACTTAGTTATTTTTCTACTTATATGTACACTTGAGATCGGAAAAAGTCCATCCGAAAAAAAAGTTGCTAATTGAAAAAAATAAAGAAAAAGAAGACTAGGACAGATCATTCGATAGGTAAGGAGAGAAAATATTTGGAATACATGGACGCACCGCTCCGAATTAATTTTGGAAACCATTCCGAGTTTTGCAAATGGAAAAGGCGTAGTTAAATATTAGCTGACATGCGCAGTCAGGGCCGGCCCGAGGGGGTTTCGAACGGTGCGAGCGCATAAGGCCCGGCGCCCGTGATTGATTTTGCAAAATGGAAGTTAATTTCATTGATTTATTTAACAAAATTAAAATTTGCGGTCAAGTTTTGCCTTACAGGACACAATATGACAACATTTTTTTAAAAAATAATTCATTTTGTTTCGTATCTAAATATTTGCTTCTGTTCTAAAATTATTTTGACCTTACCAATTGCCGTCTTATCTGCAGAAAGATCTTTCTCAAGATTAATAATAAATAAAAAATTGCTTGAGATCTAGCGTTAGAAAATAACGATTGATTTGCTTAGTCATTTTGTCTATCGAATTCATATTAACCAAAAAATTAAATCATGATGAGATTATCAACGATTTTTCTACAAAACATATAAGAAAATCATACAAAAATTGCATATTGTAAACTTATTCTAGCAAATCGCATACCAAATTGTGTTTATGAAGCAATTATTTTTGTTATTTGGTTTATTAACGATTTTTTTGTGTGACTGAAATATTAATTTTCTAAAAATAATTAAATAAATATCATTTTCGTGTATTCCTTTAGTACTTACTAGAAAAATTGTGCAATGTAATATATATCAAAAAGCAATAAATTATCGTTTTGTACAAAATTTCTTTCAAGGCCCCGCAAGCCAACTTTCCACCAGGCCCCGCTTTTGTTGGGGCCGACTCTGTGCGCAGTTACGGTTGTAGTATAACTTAGATACCATGTCAATTGTTTTCATTTTTCATTAAATGCAGATAAATCTTGTACAAATTAAATGTGGTTTTTAATGTAAAGATGCTGTAGTTTAAACAGAAGGTGATTATTATGAAAACGTTTGATCAAATTTGGGTTATCAGGTTCCAAAACCAATGATTTCGAAAAGGAAATACAAGAGATTGCAGAAACAAGTTCCTACTTTCAAACTGTCCGGAAATTTTTCAATATATGTAGTTCCAGGCCAGGAAGTATTTTTTTAAGCAGGATATTTAAAACATGATGCAAATGTTTTATAAAGGCTTGAATTTAATTTGCACAGATAATGCAAAGTAATACGAATAATTGATATTAAAAATTTTCATTTAATTAGATTGCTTATTTTTGTTAATATATAGATTTTCCGATTTATATTAACTTCAGACAGAGTGTAAAATTGAAATATTTTTTAGCTTAATTCAAGATATCATCTTTATTGTTGTGTTCAATAAAGTTTCGATGTTTTCTTTTATGACACATAACTGATTGTCTGGTGCCAGACATTTCTAATAATGAGATCCGTTCTGTAAATCAAAACCTGCATTTAATATGGATTTTCTTTAACAATTTTTGGAGTTAATAGTTGCATCTATTGAGTGTCGTAATTGTTAAAGTTTAATCTTCTAACAAAGCATTTCCTAGCTGGACTTGCACAAGAAAAATACCAAGCGCCGAGGACACGAATAATTTTTCTCTTTGTTCCATGAGACTATGTAAGTAATGGTGACTCTTTTAAGACATTTTCAGAATAAGAAGGTTTGTCAAAAAAGGTTGTTAACACAAAAGGAAAGTTCTTACTATTTTGTCATACACTCCTAAAGAAGAGATAAGAGAGGTTAGCTCAGAGTTTTGAACCTACAGCTGCTAAAAATCCAGTTCAACGATCATTCATGAGAGTTCTTTTTTTAAAAGATGATTAAGCAAAAAAAAACTGATGAAGAATTTTTGATAATAAGATTGCTGCATTAATCATCAATTTTTGGAGTTGTATGCTGCAATTTCTTCTACGAATTTCGTCACGTAATTATACTAATCTTTAAAAAAAGATATAATAAATTTTTTTCTGTGTGTGGTTTTACAAAATCTTGCTTAGCATTCTGAGATCAATTTGCTTAATTTTTTTTATTTTGAATTAAAATCTATCTTCCACGGAAAAATGACTTATAAATGAGATAAGATATGTGCTATGTTAATGTTAGATGGTAAGTTTACTTTTTTAAAAAAACTAGAATATAGTACAAAAACTTTTACTTACGACAAATCACTAGCTGTTACACAGCTTCCCTGAAAATAAAAATTGAAAAAACGTCTTCAAATTTTCTATTATTCATTCTTCAACAAAATTTAACTCATATTATTTACCTATTAGCTTCGTTTAAGGCTCACTAGCGGTATATTAGCTAATAAAAATGAATAACCGTGAATTTTTCAGATTTCTGTCTGAGGCATCTGGTATTTATACAAGAAATGAGGTAAGCTTCTGAGTGATTAGTATTTATGGTGATCTAAATAGTATTAAAATAACATCCAGATTAGGGATTGCAATCCGGCACCAATTTCAATCCGGTCGGATCCGGCCGGATTCCCATCAATCCGACCGGATCCGGCCGGATTGGACACGTCAAAACTATTTTGCCTTTTCATTCCAAAATCAACTGTATAAAAGATGATAAACTGAGTGAATTACTAAGTTTATAAAAAAAAGCGTTAATTTCTTATGAAATCAACTTTATTTACACTGTTATAATTAATCAACATTTGCGAATGAATCAAAAATAAAAATTTAGTACAGTGTAACTAGTTAAATTGTAATTGTTATATTAGTTTAGTAATAATTAGATAATGACGTGCGGTTAAGTTCAGTCTCACTTACTAGATTTCACAAATGACATCAATGATAACTTATAATGTAACTTATATTATGTAAGTAACTTATATTAAATCTAACTAAATCAAGCTTATCACACACACACACACATCTGAGATGACAATAATTAGGTATTTTAGACACTCCAAGCAGTCTCCTTCTTATAATTATAACAGTCATCATGAATCTGTTTAATCAATGGCACAATTATACAATAACGAGTTTAAAACTTCTTCGTGTTTTTTAATATACTTACTTTAAATTATTATTTAAAGTAAAACAAAAAAAAACTCACTTTGGTTTTGAAAAAATTATCGTAGGAAACAAAAAGTGTTAATTGTGTCATCTGTCAATCGACTTCTTACAGAGCTACAAATATAACCAGCGGCCTAGAAAGCTTTTTCTGCTTCTACACTTGTTGGTTTTATTGTCAACAAATACTCATGAATAGAAGACAAGTATTTTCCTCGAACTCCTTCACTTTCACATGCAGTCATTTCCTTTCTTAATGTTTTCTCATAATCTTTCTCTTTTTTTTGGTATTTATGCTCTAGGTTTTCATATCTTGCTGGATTTACATCTGTAATTCTTTCTGTAATGTCAAATCACTTTTCAATGACGATGAATCTGAGTTATTTTTTACTATATTATCTACGTTTTCTTTAAAGCTATCATTTTGAACAACTCTTTCTAAGATATTTTTCATTTCTAGTCTTACAACTTTTTTTTCGGCATAGTAAATGTATCATCAGTTCGTCTTGTATCATCATCATTTTTTTTTTTATTCTGTAAGTATATTAATATTCCTGTTTTCATTTTGAATTGGTTTCATAAGTGACATGTTTGTTTTAGAACTTTTAGACTAGTACCTGCAATGCAACACAAATAGGTACATACTTACAATTTAAAACGTTATTTCGGTCACTATGTAAGAAGAAGGTCGCCTTTAAGTACCTACTCTTGCAACAACGCGAGTATTTTTTCAAGAAATCGGTTTCATGTATTTTTTTAATTTACCGGATCCGGTAGACGTCTAATGATGCCGGATCCGGTTTTCCGGATTGCAATCCCTAATCCAGATGGTATGAAGTTGCTTGCTGAAATTAACCGTAAAAGTATTAATGTTCGTGAAAATTAAAATATAAATGTGTCAACAGATTTCTACCATTATACATACGCCACTGCTGGTTGACAGAGCTTAAAGCGCACATTATAAAGGCTGTTAGGCTGTGCTTATATTCAAATTGTGCTGAACAAATATTTTTCTCTTTGATTATTATTCCTTAAGTTTATATTAAGATATTTCATCTACAGATTTGAAACTGAATTTCAGGAAATAATTTCCTATGTGGAAATGGGTTTTGTATTGATTGATTAATGGTTTATTGACACAGTAGCCAACTTTTAACACACTGCGCCAGACTTATAGAAACATTTGCATTCCTCTAAAAGAAAATGAAATCAATAAACTTAGAAATACGCTTAGGCTATAAGTTTTAAGGAAATGATCAAGCAATAATGATTCAAATTATAGTTACAGTAAAATACTTATTAAGTGCAAGAGTATGTTTAAACTAAAAAATAAAATCCTAATGGAGGATTTTAAAAATGGAAAAAAATGAAGATGTGACAGCATAATGTAGATTGCGTAACTGAAGTTCTTTGAAAGTAATAAAGACGCATTTAAAAAATGGACATTCTAACAGAATATAAAAAATAGGGCACAATGTTAGTATAATCACGTTAAAGCCTGCATTTCAAGTAACAAATACTTTCAAGTGAATCCGGTATGCCCAATAAGTAGATGAGCAAGAACACATCCGATTTTTTTGTTTTGTTTCTTGTTTTTTATTAATCTAGGAAAACCAATTTTGAACATTAGGTTTAACTGCATGCAATTTTTTTGCGTTTCCAGAATCCATTTTGAAGATTATATGCAGGGATAGATATATGTGAAATAAGTTTTGATTTCTGAATTTTTTTTATAAATAAATTTGCCATCGTCTATTTTAATCGGCCTGCTGCTAGGGCAAAGTAAACTCGTTGGATTCTCGAAAGATTTAACTAGCTGTATGAATTTTTAAACAATTAAATTAAGGTATCCGACTGTGTTCGGAGACATTTTTTTGAAAAATAACTTATATATATTTTTTAATGTTATTTTTCAACTGCATATGTTTTAAAACTATGAAAATATTGTAAAATTAGGCTTTCAAAATAATATTTTTTTAAAAACACTGAGAAATTTGAAAAAAAAAAACCGACTAAAATATTTGCCTTACGCTAACAGCCATAGACAAAATCATATTCTAAAAATACATAAATCCTTGTAAGAGTACATTTTTATGACAGTTATCTGTGTTATGCTCTAAGATATTTCTTGTACTTCAAAATAGTTTTGAGATATAGCTGAACATAGTTACTAAACTGGTAATTTTTCATAAAAAATGCTTTTCGTTTATATTTAAGCACTTAAAAATAATACTTGATTTTAAAATTGACTCTAGTTTTTAGAGGAAAACATCAAGCATATTACAGAAAACAATCTCAGAAAATTTCATATCAATACTTGAATAACTTTTTGAGAAATCATTGTTACGGTCGACAGTTTTCATCAAAAATATCATTTCTCAGAAAATAGTAGTTATAAGTCTTAAAATTTAGCAAAATTAATTAATTAAATTTTGATTAAAATAAAAAACAATAACATATTTTGCATTAAATAGAAAGGCGCATATGCAGCCAAATCTAACGAAATACAAAAACAAATAAAAGAAATTTAAATTAAAAGAAAACAAATTAAAAGAAAACAATGATAAAATGAAAAATAATGAAAACAATAGACGTTTTTGCGTGCAAACGCAGCAGCAAAAAGTAATTGCTTCAACAGAAATTTTTAAAAAAAATACAACCAGAACTATAGAGAAACCAAAATTTACCAATACTTAGAACAATTTGTTAAGAAATTATTCAAAATGAAAAGGAACTAAAATGGCTCACTCATCAGAAACCACACGCCATTTTTAGTTCAAAAAGGAACAAGATTTTCTGTGGAAAGGAACGACAAAAAGTCAAAATTTATTCCTTCCTGTGGTCTGAATCTTGTCCGGCCACCAAATAAAGAACATAAATCCAAAATTTTTTAAATCCATAATCAAAAGAAAGAGATAAAAATTTACCTTCTTTCAGAAGCAAGCCAATCAGAAAAGTGACGCAATAGATACAAAACAAACAACGATCTAGAAGCTATCCAGTAGCTCCATCTATGAATAAAAATTTGAACTATTTCTCAGGAGAACAAAAACTAATTTTAAAAAATCAAGTTTTAAGGAAACAAAAAGTTAATCCGTTATCCTTTAAGTTATTATTTAAATTACCTAGGGCTTTGACTAAAGAAGAGTGGTTATTACAGATGTGTTTAATCCTATTAATTTGAGAATAAATAGAGTTCTTAATAATTTTAAAATCAAGATTTGTCTGAAAGTTGCACAGTGAAATAGCCTTAAAATTAAATTCCTTTCTTTTGTCATATATTCCAACCAAAATATCTGAATTCCCGATTTCAATTTCTAGATCCAAAAAATTACATTTGTTTAATTCATTATTAGTTTTATTTAGTTTGAGTTCTTTTGGATAGCAACTAAAAATGGAGTTAACATTATTATGATTAAAGACTAAAAGGTCATCAATGAAACGAAAACCATAAACAATTTCATTTTTAATTAAATCCCTCTCAAATGAGTGGAGAAATAAATCGGCTAGTGCACTTGAAAAACAACAACCCATAGGAATACCAAGAACCTGCTTAAAGTAGTTAATTCCATTAAAGAGATAATTTTCACAAATATTAACCCTGCACATTTCTAACCATTTGTTTTTATCAATTAAATCAGTATTAAGGTATATATCAAATAAATTAGAGCACACTTCAATTAATTTATTATGTGGGAGGCTAGTAAAAAGATTTTCAAAATCAAATGTATGAATGCTACTAATTTTTTTATTTTCTTTGATAAAGTCCAAAATTTTAGTGTTATTGTCAATAATGAAGCTCTCTTCCTCTTTGATTTTGTTAAGAATAATTTTTAGAAATTTAAAGAAGACTTTACCAAAATAATAATTATAACTACCAGTGCTACAAGTAACAAATCTAAATTTCTCAGAAAACACATTTAAAGTTTTCATGCAACATAAAATAATGCTTACAGTTCGGTAATAAAACAGCTGTAACTCCATTTGTAATTCACGTAGAGTAAAAAGAGAGACAGTTTTAGAAAGCTGGTTAAACAGGCTACAAAATTAAGTCATAAAAAGTTTTTTGATAATTTCATCAAAAACGACTATTTTAAACCAGTTAGATACCTTAAATCGTTTCCTAATTTTGTACATTATCTAACATTTTAATTAAATCGAAATTAACCTCGTGTATATCTCTTAAATTATACAGTGGGGGCAACTAGGGATACTTGAGCCAAGATGATTTCTTTAGACCCTGAGATAGTTTGGTAATTTGTGTGTGCTATCTCTGTTTGACCTATGGTCATATGGTCTATTGGAAAGGATTTCCATTCGAATCTGCAAAACCATTGTAATAATGGTGTGTAGGTAAGCATGTTTTGGGATCCTGAAGTAATTTTCCCTTTTTTCTTTCCTCTGTGGATTGGAAGTTTACTCTTGAAGGTATAATTAATTAAAATATTTATGATTTTAAGCATACTTCAAGCTATAATCTGATATACAATGTTGTGCAACATCTCAATTCTGAGTGATTTAATCTTTAAATTATTTAGAAAAACTCAATCTAGGGATACTTGACCCTACCAAAAAAATCTTCACAAAACAAGAATTGATATAGTAGGTACCTTTTTATATTTACTACAGCTTCAATGTTCGTAGCCGTCCGAAGTACACGATGTGGTTGGCAATGGCGGACTGACCAGGTTGCCAGCCTGCCCGATGGCAAGTGGGCCCCTTAAACATAAGCTGATATGGGCCCCCAGGATCTGTGTATGTGAAAGAGAGAGAAAGGGAAGAATTTTTTTCCTAGAGAAATTCCTGCGTCTTTTCTAAAGCAAACAAAATAGCAAGTAGTTTTATGTCCTTCACACAACCTTTTCTTTCTGTGCAAGGTCGGGACGCAATGACCACTCATATCACCCCCGGCAAGACGGAAGAGTGACCCCTCTGAGCAGGAAGCTGCGGTCCTTGGAAATGTCTAAATAACATTCTTTTTTGTTGTTAGTGCTTTTTACAGTAGTAAAACTGACAGAGAAGCGAACAAAGAAAATAGTCTACTTCGGACCCTCTGAAACTTACAAGGGGAGGGGAAATCATGTCATTTGACAAAATGGTTTCCGTGGGACACTCGCAGGACCAGGGGATAGATGTATTTCTCTGGCCCTGGGACACTCGCCTTTTCCTTGGAGGTGGGGGGCTATGAAAGTGCTTCTTTGGTTATGTTGACAAGGTTGTAAAAGCAGTAAAAGGCTCTTTCTTTCGTGGGTGTGAGGAGTGGTATTCCTGTTTTCAGTCAGCAAAGAAAGAGTAGAAAATGCATAGCATATCTTAGAGAAAGAGAAAAAAAGACTTAGAGAGGTGAACTCAAATTTTCCCTCTCTTTACATTGTTTATCTAGTATTAAATACTGACAGCGGTGAACAGCTGAACAATTCATCTTATTAACTGTATGGATTAAATTATGACAGTCAACTTTAAATTCACCAACTTATTTAATTTTTGGTAAGCTGAAGCCATTAATTGTTACAAAAAACCAAGAAATAAATTAGTTAAAAAATTGAAAAACAGTGGACAGGAAATTTATTAATATTTGAACTAAATTTTGATGTAGTATGTTTCGCATCTGATGAAATTAATGACTTACTGAATGATTCTAATTTAAATTACAATTATTACACTTTATTAAGCTAATTATAGAGTGAATATTTAACCTAATTAAGCACAATCTCCAGGAAAAACTTTCTTTATGTAACAGGAAAGATGAGTTTTAAGATCATTGCTAGAAATTAAATCTATCATAATAATATTGTAAATATGTCTAAAAAGTAAATTTATTTGAAGTAATGAGGAAAGAAAAAATTGGACTAAAAAACTGATGAAATGGAATGCAATTTTTGCTTTAAAAAGTTTTTATATCGTAAGATGAAAATATAATTATATATCATGCTTCTTCTTTAACAGGAGAAAAATATAAGATTTATTGATTTGAAGCAATGAAAGTTGATTGACTTTCATTACAACATTCCAAAGTATTGTTAAATAATTATGCTTAAAAATATTTTTTAAAAATTGCAAAATTAAGGAGAAAATCTCACAGCAACTAAACTGGCATCATATTGAAAGATAAAAATTTTGAAATTTAATAATGTGTAAAAATTATTTTTATGTGATAATATTTTTTAAGTTATAGTTGAAAAATTCCCAATTCTTGCTTAATTTTTAATTAATTAAAATTTCAAAACTTTCTGAGATGCATATTCCTACGCTCTTATAGTATGTTTGTACCAAATTTGGTGGCTTTAGATTCAACGGATTGTAGAACATCAACAGACAGACAACAACCTACACATACATTCTCTTTTATTATTTATTGACAATTTGCATACAAAAGCATGATCAGAAGCAAAACATAGAAATAAGACTATGGTACTCCGTGTTAGATTTTAATGCTTAAAAAATAAAATGCATCTATAACTTATAATTTTCTTGTTTTCAACTATCTTGTTTGAAATTGATTTAGTACAAAAGTTCAGTTCTTTACATGTAAAGAGGAATTGTTCGTCTTTTATAAAAATCTGCAGTTTTTGTCCAAACTTGATGAAATTTTTCGCATGTGCTCTTCAAAACAAAAGGAGAATCACTGTCAACTTTTCAAAGTCCTGTAGTTAATTAAAATTTCAGTTATTAAAAATTGAGCAAGATTTTGTTGTTTTCCCCGTGAAATCTTTCAAAACTCATTTCAGAAGAATGATTTTTTGATTATTTTAGAAATTCAAAAAATTATTTTTGTAACGATATAAATTTAATGACAAATTACGAAAATATTATTACTACAAATCACTAAACTAATAATCATTAAAAGAATTTCCTTCCTTCACTCTTACAAAAAAAAATACTCTACTAATGGACAACATTTCTCCTTCACGCTTTGTTGCTAAAACCGTATAAGAAAAATTTAACCTAAAGAATTTAAAATCAAATATTTTGCATAATATTTTCGTTATTTTACTCGGGAAATTGATTTTAACCCTGTAGTTGGTATTACCCCCTGTTTATTGGTAGTAGACTTGGTGGCAACTTTGAATTCTTGGTGTGTATCTAAAAATAATATGCTATGCTGTTATCAATTCCTTGCTTTAGTTTGAACTCATTTAATCCAGGTTTGTATAGCGAAGTATTAGAATTTAATTTTAGGGTAGGGTGGACCTTGAAGAACGAAGTCAAAATAAAAATCATCACTGGGAGTTTGTCTTCCATCCCTACATTAAAAGTTACTAAAATCAAATACAAATTTGTAGGATGTCCAAAATTAAATTTCTGAATTCAAAGTCTTGTCAGTCTCATCTGGGTCAAAATATATTGGAAAACCAGACAATGATCTCGTCGCAGAGAAAAAGTGCTCCTTCTCTGTGGAGCTTGCAAACCGTTTTGCTAAGATCGTCACCGAATATGATTAAATATAATCCATACACTTATTCTTTTATGAAAGGGATTTGTAAACAACGTGTGTGAGGGATTATAATCCCAATGCTAAGAATAACCGCTTAATAACTAATAAATATTAATTATCCATGAGTCTTTCTCTTCATTAGAATTTAGTTGGAAAAATTTCATTATTTAGATTTAGTTCAGCTGAGAGTCCGATTATGGTTAAGTTGGGTTTCTATATTGTGCCGACCAATATGCTTGTTTTTACCTTTCCTGTTCTTAATAGCCCTGCATCGATTGAAAAGATATTAAAAGAACTTTATCTGTAAGGAGTGAAATCCATTTTTGAGATATCAAAGCATATTTGTAATAATATTAGTATTCGTAATGAATGATCTAATGATATTAGTGAATTCTGTTCTTCAAAGCTAAAGATAAAGAACAGATTTAGAAGTTCATTTTCTGAAGAGAACTTGGAATTCTCTGTATTTGCTATCTATTGCAAAGGAATTGTTAGATGATTTGGATGCAGAAGTAATTATTGGCATGCCATCTAGTAAACTCAACAGCTGACTAGATATCTAGTAAACTCAAACGCTTACTGAGTTCTGTACTTTTGAGTTGTTAATCTTTTAAAGTAAGAAGTATTCTTTAAATTTGTTGAACTTGGTACATGGTTAGTTCTATAATTTCGGTTTGATTTAAAAATTCTAAAAATAACAGTACAGTAAAAAAATTACAGTACAAAATTACAGTAAGCTATACACCCACCAAAAATTATTTAAAATTCAATCATAAATTTGCTTTTGTATTCGGTAATTCTTACTTTCAATAATATGTAATAATACATGTATACTTTAATTAGTAATTTGACTAGCGAAGCGAGGTCCTGTTTTCACTGGACCGTTCGAGCGAAAACAGTTTGTTTGTCAGTAATTTACTGACTTGTCTAATATAGTCTGTTTGTCTGTAATTTGTTTTGTCACGATCAAACGCGTTGTTCGATTTTCTTTGAATTTGACATGAATTCTCTTTGATGTCGGCGAAAACGACCGTATGTGTTTTTTATTTTTTATTCCGTTTCAAGATGGTGGACGCTTAAATGGTTGCGTTTCATGTAATGTTGTGTTTTTCCAACGATTGTAGGCAAACGAAACTCCGTTCATGATGCATCCAAAGATACCTCTAATAAAACAAATTACATTTAATTGCGATTTTGTTAATATTGATAAAAGCAGACATTTAATTGTACTTGAATTAATAATGATAAAAGCAGACTTGCGCAAATAATTTGAATTTGGAAAATAAATGGCTAAACTTTTAAAGACTGAAATGAAGAGCAGATTTTTTTTTGGGGGGGGGCGAGGTCTACTGTTCACAGAACTACTAGTATATATAACAGGTTTTTAGATAATAACAATATGTAATAAGTTATATAGTATATCATGTCCATTTATTGTTTTTAATTGATTATATTTATAATAAGTAAAATTTTAAAAATTATATAGAGAAAAAATATTTTTGATATGAGTGGGCCCCCATTGACTGCTGACAACCGCTATTTTCAGACCCAGTCCGCCACTGGTGGTTGGAATCAATTTTTTCTGGTGCGTTGAGTTTATCGCCACTACGGCAACTGAAATAATCAAGCTGGATGGTTTTACAAGCAACCCTTGGCCTTGATTATCGGCATAACGGCTAGAGTTTTGGTAGTTGAGTTTGATATGAGAATAATTATTTAAAAATAGTTTGTAAATAGTTAATTAAAGAATAAAATTTCTTTTTAGTGTGATAATTTCAAATAATATGAAGAATTGTTTTAGTGATAATTTTTTTAAAAGTTGAAATTTATGTATTCCATTTTTTCCGCTCTTGCAAATAAAAATTTTTTATTCATTTATCATTTTAATAAAAAAAATTCTTTTGCTAGCATTTTTGACATCGTTTAGTTTTATATAACGTTTCGCTATTTCGGTTGAGTTCATCTCTTTGTTAGTTTAAATTTTTTCGTAGAATATGTCTTTCTTCTTTTGCTTTCATTAAAATATTAGGAGAACTAGTAAGTCTATTAAGATTTTCTAATTTTTTGTTTTGTACAACATTTTTTAGATTCTTTTTTTTTTCTCATTTTTGCGTTATTCCGTCCCATTCTAATATTTCAAAACCGACAGTTCTTCACTAGTGACATAACTAGGTTCCCGGTTTCATTGCTATAATTTTTATCATTTAATTAATTTAGCATTTTAATTGTTTATTTAAATGTGAACAAATTTAATTTAATTTTGAACTAATTTGATAACTAAATTTTCATTATTAACAATTGCGTTTTATAGTTGCCATATTATTTAATTTTTAATATTAGTTTCATAAATGTTTTTTTGATAACTGAGACGATTTCAGTTTAGTAGTTTTATCTTAATAACCGAATTTCGCATACATAGAAATTATCGAAAGAATATAATTATTCATTGCATGCAGGGTCAAGTATCCCTAACCTTAGGTGGCCTAGGTGATTTCCTGGAATATATCTATTTTATGCTTAAATAAGATATTAATTTAGCATAAGAACAGTTCTCATTTGTAAAAGCAAATTCTTTTATGATGCTAACAATCAAAATATTTCAGAAATATGAGAAAAATTAAAACTAGGGTCGAGTATCCCTAGTTCACCTAGTGACTAGTGGCTTGGGGGGTACTGGACATTAGTTTCGCTTTGTGGATGAAATTCGAATGGTTTAATGGCACAGAATTCGTAGCGGCCTTAACAAAGAGGATATTCTCTATTGGTGTAAAATTTATGCCTCTCGTACGAAAAATGTTAGGTAATATTTCTCCAGGAAAATTTTATTGTAAAAGTTTATTACTTTTTTTCCTTGCAACTTACTCGACTCCCTTCGCTGTCAGCTTCTTGCATTTGAACTTCATAACTTCTCATTCTGCAAGAAAGAAAACACAATAAATATTCTAGTTGGACAGCATTATTATAGGACAAGTCGCCTTAAATAATTAAAATTCTAATTAAAGATTAGAACAAATCGCTAAATGGTGCCCTTTTTCACCGCCCAAAGTATATTTGTACCAAATTTAGAGAATCTAAGTCAAATGGTCTTCTCTGTAGAGAGCCAACAAACAGACGCATACGCTACACATTCAAATTTGCTTTTATTATAAATAGAGATGAAGAAACATTATTATAGTATTAATATAGTATTATTATAGAATAAAAAACATCAATCCATGTTAAACTGCAAAGAAACTAATCAATCATCTTAATTTCAATTCTAAATTTATGCTAGCTATAAAAATTATCTTTTCGAATAAAGAGGAAGAATTGGTTGCAGATTTCAAAAAGATTTAAATATTAGATAGATTTAGAACAAGAACAATAAAAAAATAAAAATAAAGATAAGTGTCCACAAGAAATTTTCTAGTGTAATATTTTCTTTTACCTGCAAGGGGATGAGCAGCTTTTGGCACATTGAAGACTTGTGTTTCTTCCGAAGTGAACAATTGCTAAAAAATAATTTTAAAAAGGGCAAATCAGAATTATCATTAGTAAAAACGCTGAAATGTTTTGATGGAAAGTTGAATAGCAAAAATAATATCAGCATATTTAGATAGCATTCGGCATATAGAGACATATACTGAATCTTCAGATGTTCAGTATTTGCCGATATTACTGAAAGTATTAATCAGAGAAAAATTATCTCTTT
The DNA here is from genome assembly GCA_013235015.1 of Araneus ventricosus. NCBI lineage: Eukaryota > Metazoa > Arthropoda > Arachnida > Araneae > Araneidae > Araneus > Araneus ventricosus. Next base: position 64,192 of record BGPR01004017.1, read on the forward strand.
TGGTGAATATTTGAATATTTTTTTTGGAGAGAAACCGCATTGTTTTAATGTGCATGCATTTCTAACATATTTTTTTTATTTATTTTACATAAAATAATGGCATGGCTCTGATTTCATTTTATGAAATATGAATTTAAATTGCTGTAACTTATTTTTATTACTTATTTCAATGGTCATCATCGTGTTTCCGAAATACAAAATTATTGCAAAATATTCCTGAATTTAGATGCTCATTTAAGGCAAAATGTTCATTAATTTTATCTTCGATTCTAGGGGGAACTAAACAAATTGTAATGCATAATAGACAAATAGAACTAATTAATTGAATTGACAGCACCATGAATCTGCTTTCTTGTTGGAGAACTAACCAGAAATATTATCAGCCAAACAAAACCGTGGTGATTCAATTATCAAGAATTCATTATTCTTCAGTATTGCAAACTTTTTCGAAATTTCATATTACTGCAAAGTAGGTTTCTTCTTTCAGCACGTTTTATATACCTATTTATTCTTCGCTTTGCTTATATACACACACATAACAGGACAAACACATATGCACTTTGCACACACATTGCAGTACAAACGTTTATTTAAATCATGTGATCACTCCTATTATCTTAAAAATCACTAAATTACTATGGGCTTCATCTCTCTAAATGCGCTTGGTGCAATTAAAAACTCAACAGAGTTAACATGAAAAGAACAAAGATATTCGTCACATTTTCAAAGGAACTGTTTAAAATTTTATTTTTAAGCGGTGCAAAGTACCTATTGTAATGTCATTTATAATTAAAATTCAAAACTTATTTTTATGATTTACAATGATTGGTCTAAAAATAATAACGAATTAAAGATATTTATTGTATAGTAATAAAAAAATTATATGTAAAAACCTTATATTCACATGGAAAATTTACCTAGAAAGGACAAATACGCAATTAATGGGAAAATAATGATATTTTTATGAAACTTACGGTCTGGGCAGATCGTTTTGTTATGGGGATAATCTATTCGTCGTTCAGCACATCCATATGCACTTAAGGACTTCTCTAGTTTGCACTTCTCTTTGCACATCTAAAGTACAATAAATTGTGGGTATAATAAACTTTCGTTTAACATAGAAACAGTAATAACTTTCATTATCAAATCTTTCGTTGATAATTCAAATGGTATTCTTTTAGTTAAATTCAATTAGTTCGACAGCAAGCAAAATGTCGTCAAATGAGTTTAGTATTTGCAAAAAATTACAAAACTTGCAATTTTTTGTCAGTTTCGAGGTGTACCAATGCCGTACGAGGCATAGTTGCGTGCATTTGGATAACTACGTTGAAATTGACATTTATCTCAGGTGAAAATTGCTGTCGAGATAGCGGAAAAGTACCTTAATTTAGCTTTTACCGAAAATAATTTTGAATAAGGTATTTTGTCCCGTTTCTTTATTTAATGAAAAAAAAAAAATTCGTATGGCAGTAAGTTTCGTTCTAGTAAACTTTTAACCGTAATAAAACAATAAACGCGGTGTAGAACTTTATTAGGCATCCATGCATTGCTACTGAATATCCGGCTTAAAATTTGTTCATACATGTTTTAGATAGGCAGTCTTCACTGTTTTCTAGTAAGAGTGTTTATAAGCGGTTCATAGGACTATTCATCTGTCATAGTCTTTGATATAGAAACTTTGATTGCTTTAGGAATTTTGACAATTTCTCATAGCGGAACGCTGCCGAATTTGGACTACTTGGACATTTTTTAATATACATTGGCAGAGAAGTGCATGTTTTAATGAAAAACAAGTAGTAGAACAATGTAATTAATTTTTAATACAATGCGCTTTAAAGTAAGAAAAAATTAGCTTAAAAAATTGTATCATCAGTCCAATTAAGGAAATCGTTTTCCCAGATTGGATCACCCATTCCTTTAAGTACAATCACAGCAAAAACATTTTTTATTCTGAAATCTACACCAGCACACAATGCATGAACCCAAGTATGACATTTTATGCGCTGTATCACTTCTTCCTTTGTTTCCTCACGAATGATACGTATTCTTAGTTTTTGTTTTTTCCGATCCAAGATTTAATGGCTTTAGTGTCCTTTTATTGATTTTGTTCTGTTCACTTGATCTATTTACAATTTATGAGGACTGATAGCGATTACAACTGCTATTTTTACTTTCTCCTATACGAAGTATACAAAGAGAAAGTATTTTAATCGTCAAAAAATTCGAACTCGAGATTTTGACAAATCTCCACGTTTTAGACCTCCCTAAGTCCGAAAAACACAATTTTTGAATTATGTCTGTCTGTGTGTCTGTCTGTGAATACGATAACTCAAAAACTATCAGAGCTACGGGAATGAAATTTGGTATGTGATCTTAACACATAATTTGTAGATTTCTATCAAATTTTGGACAAAATCCGACTACGGAAGTGTGTCTATCTGTCCCCGTTCATGTGAACACTATAACACAAAAACTTGAATATCAAGATAGATAAAATTTGGTACACAGTTTTATCATCAGGAATGTAGGTCCGTATGAAATTTTGGGCCAAATCCGTCAAAGGTTTGACTGTCTGTCTGTCTGTATAATAGCATACTTCTGAACGTCGTAACTCCTAAATACAACTACTTAGATAAATGAAATTTGGTATGTGATCTTCTAACCCTAATGGTAGATCTGTGTCCAATTTTCATTTCAATTGGTTAAAAAAAGGCGTTCAAATTGCTTATTAGATTTTCTTTATCTAACAAAACCAAATTGCGTATTGGCGCTACTCATGACCTTCGAAATCGCGCTACTACTAATACCATCCTTTCGACTTACGCGCGCGCCAAAGGAAACTTTTGGATAGTCGTGGCATTCTGGGTAAGAGAAGGTTCGCAATTTTTATTCGCGCGGGGGGGAAGGGGAAATGAAAACTTTTTGGTAAGTATACGAGAAAGTTTAGGGGAGACCACTCCCGCTGGTTGTTCCGGTTATCCAAGCTAATAATCCCATTGAATTCCCATATTCCAATTTAGGCAACTGTTTGTGATCCAATTGAAGCAACTTTTAAACAAAAACCAAAACTTTATTCCCCTAGCCTTATTTTTAAACAGTTTTGGTAAAATTATTATATTAAATTGCATATCTGAGGATATAATAACATATTTTTCTATTTACTTCAAAACAACGTGGAGGCTTTTTGTCTTTTGTTAAAATAATTAATTGATGATACCCAATCTAAGCACTTGTTCTCTAACTGTAACAGCGTATCGCTTTCTTTTAAAAATGATTTCATACACCACATTTACATCGTTACAGCCGCCGTTACATCGTTATTCGCCTATTTTACTGCCCAAATATTTAATAGAATTGAAATGTTTCCGGTTCAATTTAGTCGCCGACCCAAATGCGGAGGCTCTCCTCTATTAGCAGGGGTGGCGGGGGGGGGGGGGCCAGGCCCCCTGGCGGGGAGGCTGTGCCTCACCCCGGTCGGGGAAAATTTTTGCTCGTGGTATTCAACTAGTTAATAAATAAAGATCTGGCGAAAATTTGAGACCAATTTTATTACACTCGTTCCCCCGTACAGCAGGTCGTGGCCCTCTGTCGGGGAGACAGTGCCCCCCCCATCGGGCAAACTCTAAAGCCACTCCTGTCTATGAGTTGATTGACTCTCCAAATAACGTCCATTTTGAAATTACTTCAGGGCGACCGAGGCCGGAACTCACAATTTAGATCTAAATTCTGCTAGGAGATATATTACTAAAACCGACAACCCTCCTTTCTTATCCCTAAATTCCTAGCCCGATAGGGCGTTTGATATCTCGTATATTTTTCATATTTTGATTCCTAGACCAAGACTGGAGTATTATTGAATTCATGTAACCGAGACTCAATTATAAAGCCACAATAACTCCCGATTTGATAATACTGATCCGCTTTGGTGCATACACGGATCGATTCCGTGGTCCTCACCTTATTATCACTATGCTTAAATAATCGAAGTTCGTGGACCACATTGTTTTATCGAAATATCTAATATAGTGAAACTTCGATTAACTGTCACTCGTTTAACCATCAGTTTCTATTATCCCTCATCGTCTAAAAAGTAAAAAGTAACGTAGATTTACATTATTACAATTTTTTCTCTTTCACTACCTTTGTTAGTTAGTTTTTGTATTTGTATTTATTTGGACTCTTTTTTTCTCTCTTTTGGAACCTTAACTAGTTAACATTTCGTATGTAAAATTTAAACTGATAGCTTTAAGTTCTTCCATTCCCCTCCATGAATGGCGCAATTTATGAGGAGAAAAAGAAAATGTTGAGCAATGCTACTTCAGCAACCTTTTTGCGGTTGCCTTTCCCAGATTTCGAATGCTTTAAGAACAAACCCATCTATTTAAATCTTATTTCAAATAATTTTTAAATATTTCTCCTCCTTTTCCTCGTAGATAATAAAAATAAGATCCACCCCAGGCCTCCCCATTCCCACTCACATCCATCTCAAACTGATCAGGAGCGATCAACGCTCTAGGAACGGGGATGGGATGTGGCGTAGTAGTAGTGTACATTACCACTCTTACATTGAAGTCTATATTGATCGTTTTGTAAAATGAATTACAACTGTATGTATCCACTTTTAAAGAATTTTACTCTCATTTTCTTCCCAAGACAGCAGTGAAATCACGTTACTGTCTATTCGGTTATCCGTCACAGCTCTGCTCCGGACGGTGACTGTTAATCGAAGTTTCACTGTATGTGAATCATTCATTCATCAATATTTCTTTCAAAGCAATGCAGATCTTTTACTCATGAGTTGCACGATTCATTTTTCATACGTGAATTGTTAGAACATTAATTTTGATGTATGAGTTGTCAATAGATTAATTTCTGCCCCTTGCATAATTAGAAGACTAATTTTTTTTACCCATGAGTTACCATAAAGATTTTTTTGAGCTAAGAAAATATTAAGTTTTCTGACTTTTTCAGTTACTGGTCCCGTTCCTCCATTTTCTTTCCACTGTTTTTCATAGTCTGTGCACTTGCTCTTGTATGGAGGAGGTAGCAAATTCTTCTCTGCCTGTAGATAAAGAAACATGCTAATTTAACAGAAAATGTTTCACCTAAAGAGCATTCAGAGGAACTCTAACATCACCGGCCGAGTTTACAAATACATCGATGGAAATTATGTTTAAAAAAAGTCTCTTCTTTTGCATAATAATGTCAACAAGATATTCTTAAATATTTGGAAGCAAAAATTGTTTTAAAAAAATCTTTCCGATTTCATACATTTTAATAATTTTGGTCACTTATTGTTAATTAATGTGTGCTTTTATTATTTATTTTCCAGTTCTATTGCCGAGATAAACCTTTTTGAATCAAAATGGGATCGCTAAATGTTTTTCCACTTGAAAAAGCGTTCAGGTGGAAAAAGCTTAAAAAGCCCTGTTGCAAAAACATAGGGGAGAGTAGGGTAAAACCGGGTTCCCTTGATTCTGACAATATTAGTTCTTCTTTCTAGAGATCAGATACTGAATTAAACTCCACTAGTCAAGAAAAAGAACAGTCCTAGTGGCGTGTTACAGCTGTTGAATTCACTGCTTCTGTGAAGGTTTATTTGTTTTAAGACGTCAACTCTCTAATGTACGTTTTATTTTAAACTATCCTTACTTAATAACCATTACAGTTATAAAAACTATATTTAGTCAAGATTATTATGCGTTTACTACTCCAATAATTGCGCGGTTGTATTTCGTTTTCTATAACCTCTGCACTCGGAGTAAAACCGGGTACTCCAAGTGGCGTAAAAACGGGACAATAAGTATTGATGATTCTTCCGCTGAAGACGATAAAAACACATCAGACTTTGATTGTTTATATTTTAATGATGAATTTTCTAATTTAAATAAAAAGAATGGTTAATCCGATGTAAAAACTGTCTTAGCTGTGCCCACGAAAGCTGCAGTGGCGCGGAGGAAGAAGACAACTGCTTTACATGAGAATTTTGTTACTAATATTCTTAAATTGCCATATAAGATAAAAACGATTCCACTTTTCCACTGAAAGTCGAGTTTTCCTAATTTCCCATAACGTTAACATGTGTACCCAGTTTTACCCAACTAGTGGGGTAAAATCGGTAGTTTGACTTTTTTTTATATAAAAATTATTGATAAAAAAAAGTAATGAAACTGATTTTTCTGGAAAGATATATTGTATTTCGATAAACAATGAATATTTTAATAAAATTTGACAAGCTTTCTGTCGAATATTTTATGTCCAGAAGGTCTTCGAACCTTAACTACGCGGTTTTACCCCACTTTCCTATCCAGAAATAAAAATCTAATCTAAAATGTTTCCGAGTTTAATAACAATGGATATACCGTTACCATGTATTGAAAAATATTATCAAAGATACGCAGTGCACGCGAACCTAGAGGAAGTTAAATTCTTTGGAATCTAACGTCCTCCACCTGATGCAGTGTGAAATTTTGGAGAGAAATATGCCTATATAGGTGTCGTTCTCGTCATCTGACCACGGTATAAAATTACGAGGCCTATTCCAAAATAGCCGGCGGTTGCTTCAAAAACATAATGTTAATGCATAACTAAACGAAATTTTGAGGAGGAAATAACACTTACCAATCTGACATAGATTCTGTAAACGGTGCCCATGTTTAGGAAGAGACCCTCGCTCACGGGAGAGGGCACGTGATAGGGGGAGTGGATGCTGAGCTGAGCACCCCTCGAGAGATGAGAGGGATGGTACTCGGACACCTCCAGGTTCAATCCCAGGTGAATTTCTGCAAAAAAAATGTGCAAACAAACAGAATTCGAGAGTATGCATATTTATAAACCGCAATTCTGGAACACTGAATATTAGTTTCTTTGTATTCATTTTGTCTTTGAATCCATAGCTTTCGGTTAAAGTGCTTTCGAATTCCATCAAAATAGTTTAGTCAAGGTTTTTATTTTTTTTTAATCAAATGCTCATCAAGTTTCTTAAGTGAATATTATTTGCATATGTAAAATCTTGCAAATTGTTCACGATAAAGATTTAAAATTTTGAAAGAAAAGTGAGACAGAGTCTTGCACAGACCTGGTTTTCGGACTCCAGTTCGAGTCCAGAAATACATCTTTCTTTTCAATTTGGAAAGAGTGAAATGTTTCGGCCTCATTTCAAGGACTCGTCGAATCTGGTTCGTTTTTTCTTCCGTATTCGAATTGCTCCTCAAAATCAGTTAGGAAGTGTGGAAATTAAAATGAGTAGAAACTGCTATGATCACGACTTGAAAATACAGATGTTTTAGAGGGAATGATATTTCTATACATAATTTTATTCGAACTTAATATTTCATCATATATTTAAGCCTGAATAAATTAAAACAGTAATCTGACCGACCGAATGAAAATGAGTTATATTCGAATCCGTTCTCAGAGGCATGATATTATTTTTACGTCACCTCTTCATATTTTGCTTTAAAAATGGTATAAACACAATAGGTTTTGACACCATGGCGCCCGCTAAAACTGGTGTTTGAGGCATCTATACCCTCACTTGCCCCCCCCCGCGGTCGCTACGCCACTGCGAATCCGTCCCATGTTTATTCTTGACCTTACAATTCTCCTACATAACTCGAAAATCTTAGGGCAGAGTTTTCCCGCCATGACTCTAAATGAATAGCAGAGCAATATGAAAAGATAACTTTATGCAATAATTTCAGTTCAAACTCTTGTGAAGATTGTTAGATAGACAAATTTATGTTACTTACTTGTTGAAACTGGAACTTCTACAGGCTTTCCATTCGGCTTCTTGTGAAGAGAATAGATCATGAAGCAATTGAAAGGAACTTCGTAGGAGAAACTTAAAGCTGGGACCAACCCAACATCAGAGCTGGGTGGAAAAAATAAGAAATATATTAATGTTTTCTTGAAGTAAAGTAGGTAAAAAAATAACGCCTAATGAATAGTTGAAAGGAGGGGGGATAGTACACAAATATAAAAAGATGGAATTTAAACGTATGCGTTATAACGCAATTATAAACGAAAAAAATAGGCAATAAACAAAGTAACACTTCTAAAAAATTAGTTTATAAGCTTGTATCAGTAAAAAAAATCTATTTTAAATTTCAATGAAACAAGAATTTCAATTAATCATATCAGTTCCTAACAAAATTTTAAAAAGTTATATATTCCTGAGAAATTGCTTGCATTTTAGAAACAAATATTAAATAGAACGTTTCATATATTTTTATTCAAAATACTGACATCTAGCGATCGGAAAATCGCTGACATTTCCAATCACGAGCTTGTTGCTAATGCATAATATAGAATGAAGCATTTTGGTGTGCTTCAGGATCAACAACAGTCATGAGTTATCTAAAATAACAGAAAATATGGAAGTAAAAAAAGTTGTAAATACTTCTAATTTTTTTGTAAGTAGAGAAAAGTGAGGTAAAACCGAGTAGCTAAAGTTCGAAGGCCTATTGGAGCTAAAATATTCGACATAGAGCTTGTCAAATTTTATTTAAATATTCATTGTTTAACGGAGTACAAGATATATTTCCGGAAAATTCACAGTTTCGTTTTTTTTTATCGATGATTTTTTTTTTATCAAAAAAGTCAAACTACCCGGTTTTACCCCACTAATGGGGTAAAACCTGTACACATGTTAACGTTATGGGAAATTAAGGAAACTCGATTTTATTTCGTACTAGCTGTTGTGCCCGGCGTTGCTCGGGATTAAAATATATTTATGTCTAATATTTTTAAGGTAAAAATTATTTTTGTATCGAAAATTATAATACGCAAAATTCTTTTACCGTCTGAAATGTTTTTTACTTTAAATTTAATTCATAAATACTGAAGTATATGGAAGGTTTTGATTAATGTTTTGGACAATTAATTAAATAATTAATTTTTCATTAATAAAAAGCGTTAAAATAAACCAGATCAATAATTGTTTCTAATGTAAATTATGATTCGTTTGCTTTTAAACTTTTCTGTAGTGTTCTTCCGGAATTCTGTTGGAAGCTTTCTAGAAACAGCTCTTCGTATGTATTCTTGTTCTTCAACAATAAAAAAATATCGCTACAAATTATGAATTTTATACACAATTTAATTTTTTTAATTATTGAAATGAGAGCAATAAATTCAATGGAAATGAAATTTGTGTCACTGAAAAGCTAATTTTTTTTTACTTTAATACAGTATAAAAATAGTTTTCTGGGGATAATATTTTCCTAGGATATCGCGGAAAAATGAAAAATCTTGCTTAATTTTTAATTAACCTTTTCGGCTTTTAAAAGTTGACATTGATCTTTCACTTCTTAAATAAAATATTTGCAAAATAAACAGAAATAAAGGTAGATTAGTTCAAAATCTCACCGTTGAGTAGCAACGAAGTTTGCTTTGTTTCAAAAATTTGCTTTGTTTCAAAATCGTCTATATGTAAAAAATCATGTCGTCTACATGAAAAATTAATAAATGTTGAAGAAAAAATTACACAGATATAAAATTTTTATCATTTAAAAGGTAAAATTTTGATGTTTAAAATGGTATAAAAATATTTTTGTGAGACAATTTACTTCAAAGTTACTGAGGAGGAAAGATTTCGGTTAATTCCTAATTAACTGACTGTTTAATTAACTTTTTGCACTTCGTAAAGTTGACTGGTATCTTCCTCTTGTCTTAAATAATAAGTGTGCAAAATTGGATTGAAATCGGTTCAGTGGTTTAGGAGAAGATGTGGAACATAGCCACATACATATCCACATACCCACAATGACTTTTATTTATATTAAGATGACAGTTTAAGAATATTAGTTACAAAATTTATATATAAAGCAATTGTCTTTTTCCTCCGCTCCACTGCATCTTTCGTGGGCATAGCTAAGACAGCTTTTACATTGGATTAACCTTTTTTCTTTATTTGAATTAGAAAATATATCATTAAAATATAAACAATCAACGTCTGATGTGTTTTTATCGTCTTAATCGGAGGAAACCTCAATATTGACTGTCACGGTCTTACGCCACTTGGAGCACCCGGTTTTACCCCGAGTGCAGAGGTTATGAAAAAACGAAATAGAACCATGCAATTATTGGTGCAAATCCTTATTTTTTGATAGGGTATAAATCCTTAGTAAACTTATAATAAGCTGGACTAAATATGACTTTTTATAACTGCAAGGGTTTTTAAGTAAGGATAGTTTAAAATCAAACGAACATTAGAGAGTTGACGTCTTAAAACAAATAAACTTTTACAGATTCAGTGAATTCAACAGCTACAAACACGCCACTACGACTGTTCCCTTTTCTTCACTAGCAGAGTGTAATTCAGTATCTGTCTGCTAGAGATAGAGGAAAAATAATAACACCAGAATCAAGGGTACCCGGTTTTACCCCACTCTCCCCTATTATATGAATAAGAGCATCATCTTTATGCAACTTTATGCTCTCAAGTACATAAAGATTTCTGCCAATTACAAAACACCGAATAACATGGTACTGCAGAACCAATTCTTCTATAACCTGGATGGTATCTTTAGTCCTTTCTCTGGGGCTGTACACGTATCACAGGAAATAAAATTTGACTATATTACGTAGTAATTGTTCTAATTCCACTTTGTCCAGCATATTTAGTCAAGTGCATGAGTTAAGGACTCGTAATAAAGGGGAAGTGTGGCGACTTCTTTGGTCAAAGCGACCTTGGACACTTATATAGCACCTGAACTAGAAGTCTGACTAAGCTCCAATACATGGGAGTAGGTTGCCTTCCTGGAGAAGTTCCAAGGAAGGCTGACCTAAACTTGTGTTTCGCATGAAAGAAAACCATGAGAATTAATCGGCCAGCCAGCTCGCCGAGAGTAATTCATCGCTAAAACGCGCATCGATCTATTAGTTTTTAAATAATGCTGCTTAAGAGCATAGCCAGAAGATAGAGACTATAACCTTTTACTTTTGATTCATGTTCCTCCGCCATGCCATGCCTTAACCTGTTAAGCCAATGGTTGGCTTATATTACATGACAAAATTAAAAGTATAACATTACGTATTATAACGCAGAAAGATTTATCCAAAATGTAGCAACATTAAGTTTTATTGCATTTATACCAAACTCAATGATGTTTAATTCCTTTCAACTTGTAAAGTGATAGATAGACGATAAACACGACAGTTTATAGAAGAAAGGTTGATGCATTGAATTCATATTTGCATTTCATGCATGTGCCACTTACGAACAGTTGATTTCTTCGTCGTCAGTCTCAATTGTACAAGTATGCACTAAGTCTCGATACTGATGTCCGAGCACTTGTTGTTCGTAGCGGGAAAGATGTCTGAAGAATGCTTTGTCACTGAAAAGAGGCACCTGCAAAGCAAACCTAAATAAGACCAATGAAGATAGGGGTCCTTTATACGATATTTGAATACTTGTTTACGGTTGTAAATATGAAACAAATAAAATAAATCATGCTTGGAATTTCAGAATAAGAGATAAAAAAAACGAAATCGGACTCAGTGGAATTTTGATTATTCTAGCTGAAGTGAAATTCGCGAGTGAAAAAAGTTATTCTAGAAACTTACAATGAAAGGAATCAGCATTTTTGCCCTTACACTTTCCTTAATACTTTCACACTAAAATGTCACTTATACAGGTAGTCAAACATGATTGTTCTTACGTGTTATACAACCAAACGTTCTCTATTGACATCAATAAGAATACTCTGGAAGTACCCAAAAATGCTTTTTTACTCACGTTTCGTCATTGTTATTTATTGATTACATAAGTTTGATGTTTTTCAGCAACAATTTAGGAAAATATTATCCAAAAAAACATCTTTAATTCATCTTAAAATTCCTAAAAATATTTTTTTTCGGTTTCATGAAGGTCTAAAATGTCAAAATTCTTCAAAATATCGAGGGCGAATTTTTTGTCAGTTACATTATTTTCTAGATGAGTATTTCATATACATAAAAATAGAAATGAAAACTTACGAGGATAAAAAAAATGAACAGAAAAATATTTCATTTAGAGGAATTATTACATACGATGTATTTTCGATAGAAATAAATTTCTTTTCAAGCAAAGGGTAAATTTTTTTTGATCAATTATTCATAATGTGCAAAATTTAAAAATCAAATTAATCTAATAAAAATGGATAAATTTTAATATTCAAACAGACCGAAAAAAAATTCCACTAATATTAAATTATATAAATATAGACAGTTTATTTTTTCTTGTATGATTGTGTAATCCCGCAATGGCTGATCACGACTGCCGTAAATAAGTTATGCTACAGAAAGGAAATAAGCATTATTTCATAAAGCATAAAACTGTAGCTTTATATGTTACATATATAGCTAACTAAAAGTTTTCATAAAACGTAAAACTATTACGCATCCTGTGTCCTCAGTCAAAGATAATATCAGTTATTAAAGATATTAAGACACAGAAAAAAATTCTTGATTGAATTTTTTGTTCAAAAGCAGTTTTATACTTACCATCCCAAATGATAGATTTTTATTATTTTCACCATTGAAATAACAATATAATGACTAAATGATTTAGAAAGATAAGTTAGTGCTATCACAGATTGGATTAGTGAGATTTTTATGAAGTGAACCTCATTGATCCCGATATTAAGAAAGAGAATGGCCCATTTCATGAAATCATCTATCATCAAAAATTATTTTTTGATATAAATGTGTATTATTTGCTTAAAATTTACTTTATCAATTATAAAAAATAGATCAAATAAATATAACTTGGATTAATGCAGATTCAGTAAATCGATTGCTCTCTGGTGTTTATAATACTTATGGGTTCTATTTCATAGTCAGGATAAAATAATTTTTTTAACTTGATTATTCGTGTTTATTATTATTAACATCATATTTCATACCTTTTTCGAGGTGTTTACGAGATTGCAATATTCGGCAAAATGCACGCAAAAGTTAGGATCAGAATCTGGAGTTCCGCAATATTTTGGATACTTTTCGCAGTATGGAGTTGAACGGATTCTGAAAGAACAAAATCATTCATGAAAAATCAATAGAAATCGTAGATTTTACAATTTTCGATTACATTACAAAATTGTAAATTTTACAATTTTTAAAAGAAAACTTTATGATTTCTATGAAATTGGTAAGTTTTCGAGATGTAAATCCGTTAATTTCAACAAAAGATGTCCGATAAAAGCATATAAAAAACAAGCAGACAATATCATTATTAGACCAGCAGATAAAATGAAACACTAACTAATTGAGAATTCCTTCTCGATCTGAATTTCAAAACACAAAAGCTTTCAACTTCATTTTGAGATATAAACTGGCATTGTCTCAATAAAAAATCGAAATCTCAAATAGAAATTCACAGGCAGTTACTTTTACTCTTTTTTCTTAGCCATCACATTAAATGCGTTATTACTGTAAATTATTCGACCAAAAATTAATTTCTATGTTAAAAAAAAACTAGCGATGAGAATATACACTTTTCTACTATTGTTTATTGTTATTATTTGAAAATACATCCAGTAATATTATTTTTTCTGTTTCAGATAATTAAGAAATCAATACTTCTAATATGATCTTCTTAAGACTTAAGAAACCCCCCCCCCCCGATTCTTTCAAGCATGAGAATTATTTTCATACTCAAAGGCTGAATTTTCTTCTTTATTTCTTTCGCTTTACTCTTAAATTCAACTAGTTTATAACTCAACAAAAACTTCTTATAAATAATATTTTACATTATTTTAATCTTAAATTTGAAGTATGGATTGTAAAACAAAAAGAAGAGACTTGCTGAATTCAGTGGAATAAAAATTGTTTTAAAAATTAAATTCTCCCATGATACTTACTCATTGATATTGCATATTGTGAATGCTGGCAGTTCAACATTGGATGGTTGCACAACTTCGAGTTCTACTGTGGAAGGGTACTGGAGATACATCTCAACGAATTTCCAACTCTGTATGATAAATCCGACGGCTAAAAGAATCCGAAATAGTAAACGAGCTTTCTTTCTCCAGAAGCTTAGTTTCCTGTATTTTGATTCCATGGGTTTTAATTCAGTTCCTTGGTATAGACGAATATCGGAATTGGATATATAAAAACATATTTTACGTCATGTTAGTAACGGTAACTAAAATATGCCTCAACCACGTCAATAACACTAATTGGGCACTGATTTTATAAATGAAACGTGGGTTATTTTGTTCATCATATTTTGTTCAGCTCTTTGATAGTCATCCGAAGCGTTTAGCTTGCAAGGCAAATAAAAATTAGTAGTAGTAGAAAGGGCACTGAACCATTGAAAATATTCAAAATATACTTTGTATGTTGTGGTATTAATTGCTACTTGACGGTCCTAATTTAAATGCAGATTCATTATTTCCTTTAGTGATAAGAAGGGGGGGGGGATTGTTACATAACAGCATTTTTCAGTTTCAAAACACTTTTCTCTCAAAAACATCGCAACTCTTTTAAATATAGTAATTAACTATCATTGCATGTTTAGGTTAAGCTGAATTACCAGTAACTTAGTTGTTTTCGAATATCTGCATGAGACTTAATCGTTTTTAAAATGGTAGAACTTCCCTTTTTCAGGGTTTCATGTTTGTTAACCACCAAATGCAAGAATTGTCCATTTACAGAAGCAAATGAAGTATCCATTATGTTATTCGTATCTTCAAGTAAACAAAACGATATTCTTCTATTGATCTTAAAAGAGCCTTTCCGCTTATGGGCTAACAGAAGGATTGTGTTCAACTAAATAATGCAAACGAAGAGTTTTCCTAGCTTTCAGCAATTATCACGCACTTCGAAAGCTTTGATAGCCATTCGTCAATCTTCCGGGAAAGAAGAAATACCACCTGTCTTTCTTTACAGGTGGTCTTTGCCAAAGGTTTGTATCGATTACAACTCATCGATACAGTAATTCAGACAAATATCGAAATAAAAGGGTGTGGTGTCTTCAATCAAACACTTGATCATTTGTTCTGAAAGATTTATTGCTTATATTATCTCAAGTAAAATAGGCGTTTATTTATTTTGAATGAAAAGAACAACAAAAAAAATACTGTGAATCTTATGATCAAGGCTATAATATAAACAGCACTGAGTCATTTTTCTGCAAATCTCACACATGAAAAACAATTTTTAAATAGTTTCTTCTGCATACCAGCGCTTGAGCCGTGGTGGCCTGAGCGCGACTTTGGGGTTAAAGTGATGTAGATTCAAAACCAGATTCGTCCGATATTCCACCAAATATATCTTCTTAGTGAGCGTTAAATATGCCGCATTGTACGTATCTAAATAATAATTATATAAATAAATCGTATAAAAATGAATCTTGTAAATATCTTCATATTGCACGAAAAATGAGCAGAGTAAGTTATCTGCTCATTTGCTCTCCTCATTATATGACCAAATCAAAATTAGGAAGCCAGTTCCTTAATAGAATCGTCGAAAAAAGGACTTTATACCAAGGGAGGTCCACAAACGCGATGCGCAGAAGGTCTTTCCGCGCATTACGTCATATTGGGACAGATTCCGAAACTTTCCGCTATTCCACGCGGTTTCGAATTAAAGTAATAAATTTATTCCATCTGCAAGAAATGGTAAAAATACGCGATTAAAATGGTTCGTTAATGTATCCTCATCATTTTACATCACAACCCAACTTTTTATTGATTATAAATTCCGCGCATCAGGTATGTGCTTTTTTTTAATGAAAATTATTCCTGGTTGTTCCTTTTTTGTTAACTTTACAGCAGTTCCAAATAAAACATTCGCTTTTTAAAAATATTATTTCCTTTTTTTGCTGCTTAATAGGAATTTTTGACGATTGAAAATAAATAATGTGATCGATTTGGGCTTATTTATATTTAGTCTGGAGCCGAGTTTCTGTCTTGTTTCTTTTCTCTCCTCACATATCAAACTAAAAGGCGGAAAATTTAGTTTTATTATAAATACTTCTAAATACTATGATTCCCCTATTGGAAAAAATTCAAATTACCGGTATCAAAATGATACCGGAACCAGTAAAAACATACCGGAAATTTTGAAGCCGGTATGAAATCATACTGGAAATTTTGAAGCCGGTATGAAATCATACTGGAAATTTGGAAGCCGGTATGATACCATACTGGAAATTTTGAAGCCGGTATGATACCATACTGGAAATTTTGATACCAGTTTTCAAACATACTGGAAATTTTGATACCAGTATGAAAACATAGTGGAGATTTTGAACCAGTATAAAAATATACTGGATTTATTTAAGACAGTATACTGGTTTAAATACTTGTAATAAGTGCGTAACAATAACTTAAATACTTGTAATATAATAAGTTTGATTAACCATATATGTGTATGGAAATGGATCCGCGGAGGGAGAGAGATAAGCCCCCTAAAGTAGGCTCTATCTAATTTTTTAAAATAAAATTAGTTATTACTAGGGGGCTCTGCCCCTGCTCGCGAAAGCTCGCCAACCCCCAGGAGGATTGCGTTGCAATCCTCCCGGGTTTGCTATGCAAACTTTGCTCGCTTCGCTCGCTACAATGAAAACGCTGCATGTCCTAGCAAAAATATTGTAAAATTTATATATATATATATATGAATCAGCTTTATTTTGCTTCTGATGCTTTAATTTAAATCAGCACAGAATAAAATATTTTAGCCTCAAAAAGATATTTTTCTTCAAATAAAATTTACGAAGAAAATTATGAAAGTGATAAACAAATGAATGAGAGTTGCAAAATTAAAACAAATATAATTATTCTAAAAACTAACTCTAAAAACAAATTGGATTTAATATTATTAATAGAGATTGTGGTCTTGCATCTTATCACTATGAACATAAAAAAATACAGTATTATGAATAAATAAAAGTTGTAAGCTGATTTCCTTTTAATACTTTCACCTTAATCAAGAAGGATTAAAATTTTTTGGCCCTGAAAAGGACCGTTTTTTATGTAGTGAAAGCACCAGGAAGTCAAATTCAACAGGCATTCATGTATCAGAGAATTCTCTTAAACATTTAAAAAAAATTATTCAACTTTATTCCACGATATATACAAACACATACATAAAATTATGAATACAGTGCACTCCTGATTATCCGGGTTAATCACCGGGAGGGATCGCACGGACAATAGAATAACACAGATAATCCGAAAACTCCATTTTATTAAAGAAAAATCAACAACACAAAAATATAAAAATTACTTGCATTTGCATGCTGTATAACATCAAACTAGGAATTTTCCTTTTAATATTTACTGCTTTAAAAAGTCTGTTATGCATCTTTGCTTCTGCTGTGTGTTCATCTCTTCTCATATATCGACACATATTTTACGAATGAGGTGTGAGGAAGAAGCGTGTTCGTACGAGAATGAGCTAGCAGGAAGTGGACGATTCCTTTCTCAGAAAATTAATGGTTGAACCGGTAGAGATTGCACGTGAAGGAAAAAAAATCTATGCTTTAGCTTCCGCCGTCACAGCTCACTAGTTTCACGGAAAGGACCTCTCTATTGAACATCAACATCGATTTTACATGCATGATAAGCGTGAAAATGTTTCTCTTTGAATTCTTTTGTGAATCCGGAATGAGCATGGATAATCCGTGCACGGATAATGGAGAGTATACTGTATATGCATTGAAAATACTATATTTTGCCCTTCTGAACAATCCAAAAATTTCATTCCTGTATATCCTGTAGATCGCTTGATAGGGAGAGGTTTTTGAGTTTTCCTCCAGGTGGTAAGTTGAAGATTTAAAAACACCTATTTCCAGAGAAAATGTGATAGTTTTACGGAAGGATTTTAAAGCTAATGCAATGCCTGGTTTTGTTGTTGTCGGATTACGATACATTCGAGAAATTCGAAATGCAAGAACATTCTTTTTCACTCATTTCCAAAAGATCCTGATGTTAACCTTCCAGCGGGCGCGCGTTTGCAAGAGATACTTGAATTGTGCATCATATTACATATTTATATCGTTATTTGATATATTTAAGTGCAATTTTATTTATAAAATATTTGTTTACTATTAGACTAATAAATACAGATAACATAAATAAAAGTTGCATTTATTTTTGTAAAACAACACGATATATATATATGTAATGCGATGCACGATATGTCGTAAAATTTGCGTAAGCGCGCCCGCTGGAAGGTTAAGGAAATTTGGATTGCAGATGCAAAAGAAAAAAAAAATTCTCTTTAATGACGCAAATGTTTGAATTTTCTCTCAGCACTTTACGACTATCATCATGATTTAAAATCTGAATTGCTTGGTTTCCTTGAAAATAATAATAACAGTTCTGAAACCAAAAACTATTTCAACATTATTTTTGTCATCAAATGAAATGATGAATCAAAGATTTAATCAGTTACAGATGAACATTCGAAATTCGGATGGAAAATAATTTTCTGAAAAGTGCTATAAACTGATTTCTCGTATTGTACGAAAATAAGCTTTGGAAACTACTTGAGTGATTGCCATCGAAGCGGAAATATTCTAATCAAAGGTATTTATTATAACTTTTGTTATTATTATTCTGTTTGAAGCATAGAAATTAGACAACCGTTCATTTCTAATATTGCAAGCAAATATTGATTATTGCATTGCTCGAGATATTTTATTTAATATGTTTGTTATTTTGGGTGTGAAAATGTAATTTATCTACATTAAAGATGCAAAATATATGTGTAAAATTCAATTACGAATTGTGCGATGAAAGCAATTCTGCAAAAAATAACAAGTTATTTTTGCTCATTACAAGTTAGTTTTAAGGAATTTTTCAAGGATATTTAATTTTATTTTTTACGACATGAAGGAACTGAAAGACTATTATTGTAACGAACGTGTAATTTATAATCGCAAGTAAAATTATTCTTAACTCTCCAGTTTCTTAAAAACAATCCAGTGTCTCAGATAAATTTGTTTTTAAAAATTATATACCATGCGACCTAATTATTTCTTTATTTCTTACATAGAGATCATATCAGAAAGATGACTGAATTTTATTAAAATTTTCGATTGAACACTCCAAATTTTTATTTTTTGTCATTTGTGACTCTTTAACAACGTTTCCACAAAAAGTCAGGCTTATAAAAAGTTTTTCGGTTGCTGAAAAAAGCTCTCAAACATGATATTTATTCCGTTACGTAACACTGGGAGGAAGCGATGTGCTCCCAATGCGACGTCATCAATTCATCCGCTCTCTGTGAGCCTAACCTTTATACTCTCAAGTAATCTTGGTTTATACAACGGGTGATCAAAAAAGTATCGGTACAGGTGCCCCACCCTTAAAGCTAAAATATGCGAAGTGAAGACGGTTAGAAGAAATTGACCTTTTACAAATGACCTTGTACCTCCCAGGCATGTACCGAAAGTTACAAGGTCGTAGCTCACACCACTTCTGTATTGTAGAGCTTTTGAAAAATATGTGTGCTGTTCTGTCGTCGAATATTTTTATGGCAGAAAAAGTTAAGCAGATAATCTGAATCAAATTTTGGCAAAAGTTTGGCGATGTCTACGGTGAGACTTATGCAAAGTTGAAGAACGTTCATGTGGAAGATTGTATGAGCCGCACAAGTCTGTATGAGTTGTTCAAACATTTCTAACATGGCGGTGAAAATGGTGAAAGTAATGACTTCCAAAACATTGACAAATGTTAAAACATCCAAAATGTCCTCACAGCTGTGCGTAAAAATAATCGAATCACTATTCATGAGTTATCTGAAGAGTGCGGCAATAACTGTGGTTCAGTTCCGTCCTGACTGAAGATTTGAGTATAAGACGTGTGTTTGTCAAGTTTGTGCCGAAACCGCTCTCTGCAGACTAAAAGGAAGAGCTGATTTCAGCTGCACTCGATCTCCTTAATGTCCTGAAAATGAAGAAAACTTTTTGAAAATGATTGTGAGTAGGGAGGAATCGTAGTTTTATGTCTATGATTCAAGGAGATCGAGCACTCAAAGAGATCAGAAAACCTCGTTTTCATATCTCAACTTTCAACTCTCTTTGCCATAAGAAATACGGCGACAGCACAGTACATGCATTTTTCAAAGCTCTTCCATACAGAATTGGCGGGAGCTATGACCTTGCAACTTCTGGCACACACGCGGAGATTATCAAGGACAATATCTGCCAAGCGACTTCCCTCTGCGTCTCTTAGCTTTGAGGGTGAGTCACCTGTCCCATTACTTTTGATTACCCCTCCTATACTGAACTAAATAATTGGAAACTGTTAAAACTGTTAAAAAAATCTATATATTTAAAATAATTGGCAAAATCAGAGTACAGTCCTCCATCAACCACTGGACCGATTTCGACAATTTTTATTTCATATGGGAGCTTATGACGTCTAGTTATGTCATAAAAGGTCGGCTGCCATTCACCACCCTCTATTTTTAAGAGAATTTGAAAAAAAATATTTCTCCACTGTATATTCTCTATTGGCCTTCTCTATAAAACCTTCAGACAGTCCTCCAGCCCCAACCACTGGACAGATTTCGAGAATTTTTTCTCATACGAAAGCTTACGACTTCTAGATATTTCATCGATGATCTCTTTTTGTGATATATTGCAAAATAAAACTTTGGTACAGCCACTCAGCCTCTACAACCGCCAATTCATTTCTCCAAATTGCAAGCATAGCCACAGGCTATTAATATTACGGACGAACACCTTGTCGCCGAAGGCGGCTAGTCAGTATTCAAGTCTTAAGACATTAGGAAAGAATTCCATATTTTTAAGCTCTTAAGTACACATCGCACATTTTTATATCACATACCTTCCCTAATATTGAGAACAATGTAATTACGGCTGGAATTTGTCGAGCATTTTTATAAAAAGAAAAAACGATGAAATCTGAAACGTTTTTGAAGTGATTAAGTTAGAATAAGTATCAGGAATTGTGAATGTGACGCAGTTTGGTATCTCCAAATTGTGTTGGAGGTGAAAAAAATGGGAGAGAGATAAACCCGAGACCAATGGCAGGTCTTCTAAGAAAAGACAGTCTTCAGGGGTTGCTATTTGGCATTGACTGTTTCGCGAAGGCTAAGGATTTTAGAGCAAAATGTGCGGACTCTGAGCACATGTTTCGATGACGAACAAACCAATTTCCACTGACGCGTGTGCGCAAACAAGCCCACTTACAATGCTGTCAGCAAGATTTAAAATGGTCACGAAACCAGCGGAGTGCCACTTATGAATCCAAGTTCATTTTGTATAACTATTCTTGGGTTAAAATGATCTGGAGAGAACCAGAGATTGTTTCACATGGACATAGGTCATTTTTAATTTACAGCAGCACAGCTTTTTATATCTTCGGAAGTGGTTTCAACAATGGACTACACTACAGACACAATATCCTAGAAGCCTTTATTAGTCTATTGTGAGGTGCACAGTTCTTTTTCATAGACAATAATGTGCAACCTCACTTCGGTCATTTAAATCAATGACAAGCCTTAAGTTTGACGTAGAACATAAGTGGGAAGTGAAGGTAAAGCTATACGAAGTATTCTTACATCTACCTGAATAATCCTGATTATGATGCTCATGTATTAAAAACTAATTGATAAATTTGAGCAAATTGTCTTGATAGCATTGGTCACTTTTCTATGTAATAGAATTTTATATTTTAAGTGAAAATTGCTTAATTTTATAGAGATCTTTCTACTTCCCTAAAACACGTAGTGATACATCTTATGTCAT
Organism: Araneus ventricosus; assembly: GCA_013235015.1. NCBI lineage: Eukaryota > Metazoa > Arthropoda > Arachnida > Araneae > Araneidae > Araneus > Araneus ventricosus. Next base: position 85,895 of record BGPR01004017.1, read on the forward strand.
TCACAGGTGATGTGACCCATTTTTTCTTTCGCTGTTTCCGACGAAAAAAGAGTCCATAATAGCTCTTATCTTAAGAATGTGTAGGATGCTGTTAGGTTACAACTTGTTATTTTTACTGTTTGCATTGCAGTTTCCATATATCAATCATATGTAGAATCCTCTTGGATGATAAACTGCATCCTTTCAGAACTGGAAACATCTCTGCACCAAGTTTGGGATTTCGTGGGCATGCAGCTCGTTAATAACGTATTCAGTAAAATAAGCAAACGTTACTTGGTTACCAGGAGTTACCATATATCCATCTAAACATTCGGCACAGCATTATGTTTTTATCGGATTTCTACAGCGGAATATTCATATTGAGATCTTGTGTTAAATGCTTCCTTGTTGATACAATAAAAGCATTATGGCCTTTTTCAGTGTGATTTTTATCATTTATACTCCTTACTATTCATGTTTCTAACGGTTTCGATAATTGTGTCGTGTAGCTGCAAAAGTGTCCATCTCCACTTTTCAAAAAAAATGTTTTTCAATGATTATATGTATATTTAACCCTCTTAAAACTTCACAATCATAAATTGCAAACTAGAGAACATTGTCGAAACGCTTTGAATGCCATGAAGTTTATATTTTAAATCTCATGTTGACTAAATGTGACAGAAAATCCACTTTTCTCAAAAAATTTCTTATTTGGAGGTGACCACTTTTGCAGCTACACGACACAATTCTACATCTATACAAATCACTGTAATGTTTTGTACAAAACTGTACATTATCAGAGAATAATTTCAAGCATTTTTCCATACTTTTTGAAATGCAATGGATATAATCCATGTCGACTTACATGGAAACAAAATTGCGGATATCTAAGCGAAAAAGGGGTAAAATAACCTCTTATGTCTTCTCCATTTCGCAGAAAAACCTGGGCAAAAATTCGTGAACCATATCTACAGCCCACTGTGTGATTTATCAAGAGATTACATTGACACTTTTCTTTCCCTCAATTGCGACATGCAAACCTAAATAACTGTTTCGAGAATTTGTGAGTGACCATTTGAAAGGTCTCACTTTTAATAATTGGCTCAAAGTATACTCTGTTAGCACGATTGAATAGGTTTCCCTAGAGCAACTAGCATGGGATTGCTCTTTATGTCATTTTCCATCTATCTGTTAGTTACATACTTTATACGGATTAACGCTAGGTAGCTAAGTACATTTTCATAGCCTAAAAGCCGGAAATGCCTAGTGCTACGGCAAATGAGTAAAGAAACCAGTGTATTTCTTCTAGCTGGAACTTGCTGTTGGATATATATCTTTGAAGAATTGAAAAGAGACATAGTGTAGTTGTTGCGCAAGCAATCAAGCAGAAGTCCGAAAAGGAACTACTGTGAACTGAGTACTGTATGATGTGTTAGTTAGTTCGGCAGCGTTGGTGTATCATGATGTTTTAAAAAGGAATTGTAACGTTCTTACTGTGAGGTGTCTTTTATGTTCATGTTTTGTGTTTGTGTCAAATAAAGCAAGTATTTTAAATTATGTGTCTGCTTGAACTGATTCAAAGTGCTAGAGCAGCTGGTAGCTGCTAAGAATCTTTACATAACATAATGGCGTCCGCGACAGGACAGGCGCTTTGAAACGAGATTTCCGAAACGAAACTTCTGAAACGAAATATGCAGGCACTGAAGACACAACGAAAGGTTTTAAGAACCGCTTTTACGCTTTGTATAATGAATATTGAAGCTAAACTTCAAAGCGAAACTGCTGAGGTGGAAGAATTCTCCTTATTGCAAGTGCAATTAAAGGACAAATTTCAAAGATTAGAAGATTGTCAGCAGTGAATAGCTGCGAGTTTACTTCAGGATGAAGGGGATGAATCGTTGTTTGAAACGGAATTTATTGAAGCCGAGAAATACCGTGATCGTTTTTTAGAAGTAATGTTACATCTGAATTTGAAATTAACCGAGAAAGTAATTCCGATCGACTAGCTGCCGAAAAGAAATTTCAAGTTACCGCAATTTCAGCTAAAGAAGTTCAATGGAGATGCTCGAGATTATTTGGCATTTTGGAGTCAATTTCAAAAAATCCATGCAGACCCAGGTATTCCTAACGAAGACAAGATGCAATATCTTATCCAAGTTGCTGAAGAGGGTTCGAAAGCGGAACGACTGGTGCAGGGCTTTCCAGCAACAGCATCGAATTATCCCAAAGCTATACAGCAATTGCAGGAACGATTTAGGAGAGATGACTTATTGGTACAAATCTATGTACGAGACCTCTTATCCATGGTAATGAAGAACGCTACAACTGGACGGATGAAGATAGGTTTGCCTATCCTATATGACGAGCTGGAAGGAAAGTTAAGAGCATTGGAAAGTCTGGGAAAGACACAGGAGAAATACGGCGATTTCTTAACACCGCTGGTGGAGAGTTGTTTGCCGGAGGAAGTGCTGATTGCATGGGAGAGAAGTAGGAGTACGAAAACGAAACCTAAAATTAGAGATCTTTAAACGAATTGATGGCTTTTCTTCAGAGGGAGGTAAGAAGCGAAGAAATGATGCTTCTAGCACGAAGCGGATTTGAAAATAAACAGTGTCGAAGGAAAGAGATTTCCATTGTGTCGGAAAAACAAACTGGTTCACCCACTGCCGCTGATTTGGTGAGTTTAAGCAGTTCGGGTAAGAGAAATTCGAACTGTATTTTTTGTAATGGAAGGCGCCCTGGTTTTAAATGTTTTGATGCTAGAAAAATGCCAAGAAAGACTAAATATTTTGTTAAAGAAAGGTGCATGTTTTACTTGTTTAGATAAATCTGGTCATATTTCTAAATTTTGTGATCAAATGTCTCGTATAAAATGTAAATTGTGTTCTGACCGACATTATGAAATTGTGTGTAAAATTTATAATTCAAAAAATGTTCAGAATAATATGGATGTAGGTGATCATAGTTCTAATTCAGAGGTGGCTCTTTCAAACGCAGACAGAGGTAGGACGGTTTATTTACAAACACTTGAGGTCGTTATACGAGGTCAGGGTCGTGAAAAACGTATTCGTCTCGTTTTCGACTCAGGTTCAATGAGTAGTCATATTAGTGATAGGATAATTAGGCAATTAGGTTTAAGGCCACACCGAGTTGAAACTATTATTAATACTTTATTTGGGGGGAGTGAAACCAAGCCGAGGGAAAAGGGTTTGTATGCTATAGAAATAAGAGCTTTAGATGAAAGTTTTTCTGTCTGCTTGGAAGCACTTTCGGAGGAAAAGATATGTGGGTTCGTGCCTAAGACAAATGATCGGATCATTTTAAGAGAATTGAAAAACCGCAAAATTGAAATTACCGATTCTGTTTCTGGAGAATATGAAATTGATCTTTTAATTGGCGCAGATCTTCTGGGAAGTCTTTTGACTGGAGAAATTGTGGAATTAGATTGTGGTTTAACTGCGGTCCATACCAAACTAGGTTGGACTATTATGGGTAAGCAGAAGGGAACAAGCTCGATGGGAAACGTCATGACAACCCTTTCAATGCATTGTAGAAGTGTCAATTTGACGGAAATGTGGGATTTAGAATGCTTGGGAATAATTGACCCATCTCAATCACTTTGCAGGAAGAAAGCGCATAGTGAACATTTAAATGATTTTCGAGAGAAATTAACTATTCTTCCATGTGGAAGATATGAGGTTGGATTACCTTGGAAATCTCATTTTAGAAATCTCCCAGACAATAAAGAATTGAGTTGGGAGCGTCATGAGAAAATGGTTAAGCGCATGAAAGCTCGCGGATTTCTTTGTGAGTACCAAGAGGTTTTTGACGATTGGGAGAGACTGAAAATAATCGAACGTGTCCCACAAAACGAATTAAAAAATGAAAAATGTCATTATTTGCCACATCGTCCAGTGATAAAAATGCAAAGCGAAACCACCAGGATACGCCCTGTTTTCGACGCTTCTGCCAGCGAGAAGGGAAAACCTTCCTTGAATAATTGCTTGTTTAAGGGAATTAATCTTATAGAACTTATCCCCGATGTAATTGACAGATTTAGAACATATATTATTGGTTTAAGTGGAGACATCGAGAAAGCCTTTTTAATGCTGTCTGTTGCTAATCAAGATAGGGAATTTTTAAGATTTTTTTTACCCATGTGATGAAGAATTGGTACATAGGTACTGTAGAGTGGTTTTGGGGGTATCTTGTAGTCCTTTTCTTTTGAATGCTTCAATTTTATATCTTTTGGATAATTCCCCACCCGAATTTCATGATATGGTGGAAAAGTTAAAGGGTTCCTTTTACGTTGATAATTGTCTCACAAGAGTAAATGATTCTTGTGATCAGGCATCTTTCATTGAGAGGACACAGACGTTAATGTCAAGGGGAGGTTTCAACCTGAGAGGTTGGGTGAGTAATGTAGCTTGCGAATTTATCTCGAAACATTCTGGCCATGCTTCTGTTTTGGGCCTTTTATGGAATTTGGATGCTGATAAATTGAGATGCAACATTGATTTTGAAGTTCTGTCTTGTGAAACTGTAATTTCTAAGAGATTAATATTGTCTTTAGTACAAAAGATTTTTGACCCAATAGGAATATTGTGTGCTGTCATTTAGCCACCCAAAATACTGTTACAGGACACTTGAAAATTAAAAGTTGGTTGGGATATTGAATTGCCACCTGATGTATCTAAGAAATTTTTTAAATGGGTGAATGAATTGTATTTATTGAAAGAAGTGTGTCTGCCCCGATTCATGCCTTTTAGTGAGGGCTCTGAATTGCACGTTTTTGTTGATGCAAGCCGGATTGCTTATTCTGCGTGTGTCTTTGTCAGAACTGTGCTTGAAGCAGGAACTAGTGTCTCACTTATTCGTGCAAAGACTAGAGTAGCACCTCTAAAACCTTTGACCATTCCGCTGTTGGAGTTAATGGCCTGCTGCATAGGTGCACGACTTGTCAATTCGATTCGTGATGCACTTAATTTGCCGAATATAAAGGTGACATTTTGGTCAGATTCCGAAGTTGCACTATGGTGGACAAGGAACACGGTGATTGGTCGGTTTTTGTAACTAACCGTGTTCAAGAGATCAGGCAGTTAACGCAATTTCAGTTATGGCGACATGTTCCTGGTGTTCTAAACATAGCTGATATGCTGTCTAGAGGGTGTTCTGCTCGCTGGTTGTTGGATTCCAGGTGGTGGGAGGGCCCATATGGTTAAAAGATGCAACTGAAAACTGGCCAAAAGGTGAAATTTGTTGTGAACCCCTGTCTGCTCATACTGAAAGTAAAAAGTCTGAATTGGTTATTTTGAATGTAGATAATGATTGTTTTCCTTGGTATTGGCTAAAGATGTCTAATTATAATAGAATGATTAATGTGTTTGCATATATTTTGCGCTTTGTAAACAACTGTCAGAAGAATTGTACTTCTATTAATGATTCTATGCTTTCTTTTGAAGAACTTGAAACTGTTATTTGTGGATGTTAATCTGTTATTAATTCTAGACCTTTGACTTATATTTCAGAAGAGTCACGGGAATTAGTGCCTCTCACTCCTTCAATGTTTCTAATCGAAAATCGTTGTTCGGATGTTACAGATTTTGAGGCGATTGATCAAAGTCATTTTCAAAATAGAATTGGGTTTCGTTCAAAACTTTTTAATGATTTGAGGCAACTCTTTAGGCGTGAATATCTTGGCCAATTGGTTCAACGGAACAGAGACAAAAATTGTGTCCGAGAACCTCGGCTCGGCGAAATCGTTCTGGTTGGCGATGATACAAAGAAACGTTTATTCTGGCCTCTGGCTAAAATCATTGGGCTGATTCGAGGAAAAGATGGTAAGGTAAGAACGGTTAGGGTAAAGACCCAAAAGGGGTGCATGGTACGTCCGATCCAACGCCTATTTCCTCTGGAGGTTCAGTCGAGTGATCCTCAAATAAATATGGAGAGTGGTGAGGGGCGTGATTCTTGTGTCTCAAATCCAAATTTGAAAACTGATACCTTATCAGCTGATGCAATTGTAAGGAAATACACCAGATCTGGAAGATGTATTAAAACACCAGAAATATTAGATCTTTTAAATTGTGTGAGTTATAGATTTGAGTGTCTCATCGACCCTCAAAGGGGGGAGAATGTTGCGCAAGCAATCAAGCAGAAATCCGAAAAGGAACTGAGTACTGTATGATGTGGGTAGTTCGGCAGCGTTGGTGTATCGTGATGTTTTAAAAAGGAATTGTAACGTTTTTACTGTGTGGTGTCTTTTGTGTTCATGTTTTGTGCTTGTGTCAAATAAAGCAAGTATTTTAAATGATGTGTCTGCTGGAACTGATTCAAAGTGCTAGAGCAGCTGGTAGCTGCTAAGAATCTTTACATAACAGTAGTGCTTTTCACGTCACATTTTAAGATATATTTGTTCTGTAACTTACACACTAGTATTAATAATCAACGAAAAGACACTAATCGAATTAAAACAAAGAATGAATCATTTCTGTTTTCCCTAAGGAGAAATTTTGATTTATTTAACAACTCAGAAAACTTGCAACATATTCGTGTTCTCTTATAACGCTTTTGGCTTAAATCTTTTTATGATTGCAACCACATTTAATTCTTTTTCATTCAATAGAAAAAACGAATTATCATGCCGCAAAATTATTTTTTATATAATATCCTTGGTGTTTCTTTCTTTATGTTAATCCTTAATCCCCACAATATGTGAAATGATATTCAGTGATAATAATATTGTTGAAATAAAATAATACGTGCAATAAAACTTTCAAATTATTTAAATTTTACGGAACATAAAGACTGCACGCTGTCTGTATGTAGTGACTTTCTGATAACTGCACGTTATTATGTGGTGTTAACGGTGTAAAGGTGTTAATTCTTTCTAAGTAATCAGAACTTAATTCTATGTTGCAAATTGTAGAGGAGATATGAAGACATCTGTCTGATATCTGGTTTCAAAAGCTATACTTCTCAGATTTAGTATCATTGTTCAGAAATACGAAATTAATCTTTATAAATATTTATGAAGAACTGTGCTGTTTAATGGATGTCATTTTTAGGATGCTTTTTCATAAGTGTGCAGAATAGGATCTTTTATTGCATTTATATGCTTGAAATAAATATGAAGAAACTTTCAAGTTGTACCTGCATGCGACAGTCAAATCTCTGACTGATATGGCAAAGAATTTGGTACATAGCTACGATTCTAGTTACCACTTGAATGAAAAAATATTCTATTAATTTTTTGCTGGTTTATTTGAACAAATTATAAGTAAAAATAAATGTCAAGATGAAGAATAACCTGTAGAGAGATTTAACGTTATTAAAAATGTACACTGTAAATGTGAACAAAAAATGATTTAGTCGTTTATTTATGTGTCATTCTCACGAAATGATGCTTTTTACAGTCCCGGGGTGATAAAAATTAGAAAGTGCAACAAATGTCCTAATATTTTTGTTCATATGTATAATTAAGTTTCAATAAAGCTATTCAAAGGTTTTTACTAAAATAGTTTTACTATTTAACTCTCATTTTTCAACGAATATAAGACAAAAGTCCCCTCCGTGGACGTCCCTACACATGAAATTCAAAATAATATATATTGGTATTCAAGCAATTTTTTTAAAAAATTGCATTTTTTTCAGTATTAACTAGTTTAAAGTCTAGTTAAGGCCTAAACTAACATTTTTTAAAATTATTTTTACTTAGTAATTAATTTTTACACTTTGTCCTCAGTCAAATAAGTCTCCCTCCGTGGACAAAGAAAATAACTTCATAAAAAATATCATAAATGGCAACTCATGTCAAATCATCATAAAGAGTTTATAAGAGAGGCAGGCAATTTGTTCTTTAAGGAAAAAGTTTCGTTCTATTGCTAATTTATTTAATATATTCCAATTTATTAGTTTCATTTAGAGCTTGGTAAAGCTCTCAGCGTCCACTCCGTGGTCATCATAAACAAGTTAAGAAAAATCTAATTTATAATTAAAATACAAAATTTTGACAGATTTAGTATCGAAGTTAATAAAAATAAGTGTACCACTTCAGCCACGTAAAAACCAAAGCACTTAAAAATTCTAAACTTAGTTTTTGTCTCCTCCGTGGAAAAAGCATCTCCACAGAGATGATGGCGTTGTCAATGAAAGAGACAATATCTCAAAAATCATGATACAGTGAGATAAATTAAAATAATATCAATTAAAAGTTCTTTGGTAGATATTTTTATGAAATTTAGGGATTTTCTTTTGTGTTTTTTAAAATTAAAATTATATTCTCGAAAATAATTAAGGTAAACAATTCATATAAAATATTTATAATATTAAAGCTTCAATAATGCATAAAAAACATTTCAATAGCTAAATTTATTTTTAGAAAAAATGGAATTATCAAAAAATAAAAAGACAGGGCATTCAGATGCTCAAATTCAGAATAGAAGAGAGTTGGAAAAACTTAACACGAGACTTACTAGATTGTTTATTAATAAATAACTATATGATATTCCTTAATCTAATCTATAATTGATTACTTTCTTACAAAATGTTGACTTTCATTTATTTGAAATTGTTTGAAAATATTATTTAACTAATGCACAGTCAGTGCCATTATTTAAAATGTTAAGTTTTCTTGCACTGGCTTTTAATAACTAATTTTATTGTTTAATTATAAGAAATATGCCTGTACCAAATCTGCCCAATAATTTGTCAATTATGCTTTCGTTTAAAATGTAAAAGTTCCGTTGACTATCATGTCTCCTTCGTAGACAGGTCAAAATTTTTTTTAAAAAATCAGTGAAAAATAAAATAGAAAACTTGGCCACTAATATAAAGTTATTTATTAAATGGAAACATCCATGCGATTTTTAAGATTTTTACATACTTTTGTAAAATAAATTTTTAAGCTATTTGTACCTTTTTCATGAGAATGACCTAAATAAGATTTTTTACAAATTCATCCAGTTTGAGACCAATTATCTCAAAAACTATTGAAGCATGAAGAAAATTCAAAGCAGCTGTTTGTAGGGAATGGTACGCTCTTTAATTTGTTGAATCAAATGTACTTTTATATTGAATAGTTTTCGAGATATTCAAGAAAAACTAAAAAAGTGGGATGAAATCCAAGATAACATCAACCTTTGAGACCATTATCTGAGAAACTAATAAAGCTGGAAGAAAAATAAAAGTATGTATTAGTAGAGAATTTTACGCTCTTTTTTCGAGATATTCAGGAAAACAAAAGGGGGGGGGGGGTGGGAAATCCAAGATGGCGCCTCAGGCTTACCCCCAGGACCGGGGACTTTTAGTATGCTTATCATAAGCCCCTCACGAACACATGTACCAATTTTCAAAACTATATGATTTAATGTTTTTTTCACCCCCATTTTGGACCTTCGTTGACTGAATAATTAAGACAAATCCCTTTTCTTCCCCTTCTTTGTCTTCATCAATTTCTAGATAGTTCCCTAAATGCCCTCGTGACAAAAATTTTATTGAAAAATGTGAGGGCCATTGATTGTACGTCCCATTATTCTCCACAACTGATTGTGAAGCATTGTATTCAAATCAACTTCAAATGTTTCTCATTTTACCAATCTTGCAATGCTTTTGCCCAGAAGAGAATTTTGCATATTTATCAAACAAGCATTTAAAATAATAACACCGTTCAACAGCACAAATCACATTCGATATCAAAAGATAACGCCAATACAACAGGATAAAATACTTTATTGCTTTATCTTGGCCGTTTCAGTGGTGGCAACATTCGCGTGGTAGATGGTGCAGAAGGAATTCTTGGAGGAACCTCGGAAGTGTTCGGAATTCTTTCTCAATTTCTGATGGATACGGGATGTTTCGAGCCGAAGTGGAACATCAGACACTCTCCTCTTCCGCATCAGCCATCTCCTTTTGGTTAAGGAGACCCATTTGAAGAGGTGAGATTCCAGGAAGTCGTACACTGTCAACAGGGAGATACCAAGCCACAGGCCCACGTAGCCACCAATGAAGCTCAGGATGCCGATGGGCTGAAAAAGAACGTCTCATGATTGAAAGAATGTTACAATAGAGATGACAAAAGGTCAGATGTTGGAATCGCCGTGCGTATTCTCAAAGATGATATCTTTTTAAAAAATTGCTGTTTCAAGTTAAAGAATTTTAATTAAGTTTTCCAGGCCGAGATTGCGGCAATTAACTTCGCTGCAAGTTGAGCCTTGAAAAAAAAATTCCAAAATCAATATTTTGACTGATAGGCAATCATCTATTGAAACTCTGAGGAGCGCTAGAACAATTCCCAATTTGTCAATAAAATCAAAAATGTTATTCGTTTGGCTGGATGGTTGGTGGGCATTGCTTGGGTGAAGGAGCACGTCGGTAACCCTGGTGATAGCCAAAATAGCGACCACTTTAGGGGGAGAAATGGACATTCCGGCTCCCTATTCTTATATTAAATTCAAAATTAAAAGAAATGTCAGAGAAGAATGGGGAAAATATTGGCTTAATGATGACTCGGAATCAGGTAGATGTGTTAGAAAGTTCGTTGAACAAATGGATACAAGATTTTTAATATGTTTCCTAATTGAGCATAGACCATTTCCTTACTATCTTAAACGTTTTGAAATCCTTGATTCACCACTTTGTATCTGCAGAAAAATCGGGAAAGTATATCTTTATATTTTTTACTACAACCTACACAGAAATATATCAACTTAAAAAAGCATAAGATAATTTTAAAAGAAATGGTTTATAAATTTTCTCTTTGACAAAAATGCAACTTTAAAATTCAGAATATTTTCCAAATAAGTGAATACATATGCAATAGACTATCCCAATAGTATCATGGGCATACCTGACTTTCTTTATTGCTCCTCTTTTAAACTGTGTTACGGAAATCGTTTTTTTTTTCTAAATTATGTTACAGAAATCGGTGATTTTTGCAAAATTGTATTATAGATATTTTCTCTCTCTCTGTATCTATCTATCTTTTCTAATTTCTCTTTTCTAAATTGTGTCACAGCCCATTTCTTGTTTCTTGCCCCTGTTTCTAGAGGTTATACTTCTTATAAATTTATTTTGTTTTTTCTGTTTATTTTTAAATTTCATTTATTACATTTATTATTTTTTGCATTTTATTTATTTTTATTTTTAGCTTATATTTATGTACGTTTATTTATTTATTATGTATGTTTATATTTATTTATTATGTTTGTCGTTTGTATTTCATTGTATTTGTATTGATATTTTTATTTTGTATTGTATTGTATTACTTTACTTATAATGTATTGTATCACTCTAATATCTGTAATGAAATTTTTCTTCCCGCCGACTCGTGACATGCTTTACATCCTTTGGGTAAGCTGGGTCTGGGCGAGAATAAAAAAATGGAAAAAGACAATGGATAGTGGTGTGTGGGTGTGTTTTTCTTCCAAACCGGCTTATTCCAGGCTTTACACCCTCATGAGTTGGCTGGATCGGTGTTGGTTTTAAAATAAAAAAAAATAGAACAAGGCAGGGAGCTACTTTTCGATATTTAATTTTCAATCCATTAAAAATGTTTCTGTAAAGTGCTTCAGTGAACAGAAGTTTTCAGAAACCTTTTCCTACATATAAGGTGATATGCTAATCAATCTTTTCAACTTAAGAAAACCCACGTATAATATGTAGACAGACATAGCTGCTCTTCGGCAGTGCAGTGTTCTGCTTATTTATCTGGCTTAAAAGCCCCTTAAGGGGTTACCTCAAGCATGGCAATGTAAAGAAAGCGGCCTAGTGATAGGTTCCAGAATCCGAAGCGATATACAAAGAAATGGCTTCGTTTACGAGCCGTTTTCCCGACGATGCCTGTCTTGATACCGAATAGAGATACAGCTACCTGCAGATCGTAGTAAAGACATTTCTTCTGCAAGCCGCACAGAGCCTATTTCACGGTGCGTGGTAGCCAGAGATTAAAGATTAAGCCAGTAACTTTTTTAAAAGCCATTTTGCCACGATGAAGAGTTCTTATGATTCCCTTGTTTATGATTCTGAAATGTGTTCTGGATGGAGAAAAGCTTTAGATGTCTTTAGACGAATCGTGAGAGGAAAAGCTGAAGCTGTTGCAAAATGAGGAATGTGGTGGTAGATAATTTTCAGAAATAGTGTTAACAAAAGCACTATTTTACAAAGTAATTTTGCTGCGATTGCAAAAATCGACAAAAAAATTGGTGCCATGCACTATTTTAAATATCAAGAGATAAAAACAATAATAAGAGAGAATAAGCAAGACAACAAACGGAACAGATTTTGCATAACTTCCGTCAGGCTTAAAAACTTTACACAAGTCGAAAATTCTAAAATATAATAATCTAAAATAGAATTTAATTCATTTAAACAAATAATTATATGCAACTATTTCAATCAAACATGAAACGTCTTCAGCAAAATTTAAATACTTAGTTTCTTCCAGAAGCAAGTCACAGAAGAAACCACGTGTTGCATATTATAAGAATGTCATTAAAAGAAAAATAATATAGAATATTTTAGAATTACTTGTTGCAATCATAAAATTAAGTGTAAAAATTTTGTAAATTATGAAAATTTTCAGGAAAATTTCTGACTGTGTGTGATCCATTTAGTTACATAAATGCACTAGATACAGTTTTCTGTGGCACTGCATTAAGCCTTTAAAAATATCCGAAAATATCATGTGATGTTGAAGCAACTATTAACTAATATAATAATCATATTCAATGAATGAGTCATACCTCAAATCTTGGTGCATATCTGAATGTAGTGATTTCCAAATTTTCGAATATAATGTGAATCAGTGTTGCGCATCTGTAAAATATAAGAGCATACTTTTCAATACATTATAATCTAAAACACATTAGGATACATTACATGCAAATTTTAAGAGATTTCATTAAACAATCAAAATATTCGTCTAAAACCTATAAATGTCTCATTTCTTTCAGAATCATTAAACTCACAGGTTAGTGCATCTGGATATTTCAATTAATTTGAATACCTGATGACTTGTTCATAAATATTGTATTTTCCACTTTTCTAAAATAGAAGTCATTCATACGAACTAAACATATGATTATTTTGAATATTAAAAAACGTTGAGATTTTGTTTAGAGTTTAAAGAAATACAGAAGATATATATATATATATATGATTTAATAGAATAACTTCTATTTGAACAGCGATACATGTTTAAGAGTTTTACTGGTTTATGCTTGCTTTAATGAATTACATCTATGTACATAAAGTGCAAAATGACATTTAATGGCCTAGTAAACACCACTGAAATATTATATAAACGATACAGATTATCTGATGAAGAGGCATTGCCTTAGACTCAAAGCACACTCGGTAAAAGATAGCGAGCATTTTCCCAGCCAAAGAAATGCTCTTGATATGATTTGCAAAAGTGATTTTTTTCTACTAACTTTTTCTCTAGACTGGGAGGAAGGAACATCAAAACAAGGAAATGAAAAGGCATTTCTTTAGTGGTACTCTCGCACTTCTGAAGAAACCGACAATTCTTAATCTTCTTTCCTTCCTGACATACGATTTTTCTGATTTCATAGAATTAATAAAAGTCTTTTTCTTCACAGGCGGGACAGATGCTGCACAAGTAGAATGTTCTCCTCTGTTTACAAGTCTGTATAGTTTCGGTATCATTAAAATATTGGGTTTAATTCAACCAGCGAAAATGATTTGTTTGTTCTTTAATCCTCCTGTGGATAGTCTTTTGGCTGTCCTGCTGTATCCATGTGTAATGGCTTGCTTTATTGGTAACTAGCAAAATAAATTGCCACTTAATTTTTAATTAATAAAAATTTTAAAAAATCGCTCGGAGGAGCGCATTACCACCCTCCAAATTTTATCTGTTCAAAATTTGGTGACTCTATGTACAACGTTCTGCCCTACAGAACGCCAATACACAGTTACACATTCGCTGTTATTAGTAGTAGAGAAACAGAGAAGGATGCATGAGAGACATTTTAATAATGGAACATTTCCAGTCGAACAGGGCCTACTTTACGAATACAATAAATCGCCGTTTATACGTTTCTCATTTATACGTCGCTTCGTCACAGTCCTGATTCATTCCTATTCTTTGTAACGTTAATGAGCTTCGTTTATACGTCATTTTGTACCGTTCTCAAATGTAATCTAGTATGTGAACTGTGATAAAGATATAATGATTTCGAAATTATCCAAAATTGATGAATTAATGGAACACAAATTGCCTGGTGCTAATTTATACAATGGTGAAGAAGTTATTCGGCTTTTATTTAAAGACGCAATGGACTCCACTGCAAAACTTGGAACTTTTTTGTCAAAAGAATAGCGAAAAAACATTCAATGAATTTAATTTGATTCATAATGATGTACTTAATACTCACAGGCAATCAGCACGTCAGATGGCGGTTAAAGATTTTTTTTAATTAAACGCCTACCTGCATGCACACAAATCGTTTAAGATATGTATAATTAGTACTCAAGATATGCAATAAAGGTATGAATTTTCCACTCTAAAACACTAAGGTTGAGTCGGCTTTCCTTGGTATTGAATGAATGTAGGTATGAATTTTCTCATTTTTATGATAAATGTTTAATTTTAAAATTTAATTATTGATTTCCATACTATGTAGTATCACATTAGTACTATCTTGAAAAAAACTTTAAAATTCATATTTTTAAATTAATTCGCGTCGGTAGCATTAAATTTGTCATAAAGTTGTTTATTAAAATTTCGATTAAACGTCTTTTCATTTATACGTCGGTTTACGTCAACCCCTTGAAAGACGTATGAACGGTGCTTTACTGTATGTATAAAATGTGACGATGAAGAAAGTTTAAAAAGGTGTCCTAAAAGATTTCAGATAGGATATGTATCACCTTGCGCTTGGATCAGCAAGACTTAATCTGGTTCTTGCGCTTTAAAAATCCACCAACGAACCAAGACATTTGAAATGGACATACAGACAGTAAAGGATTTAGTTGAAATTTTGATGCAAATCTACAATTCTTGTTATAGAACCACAAACAGAATCTTATTGTTCTAGATCATTGTGTTTATGAGTTATCGTTTTCACATGCACACGGACAGATGAACGAACAGACATCTCATTGAGGAAATTCGTTCAAAATTTAATAGGGATCTAGAATTTTGGTGCAAAAACCACATACCAAATTATCAATACCGGTTTTTGAAAAACAAAAATTACGTGTTTTAAAAAGAGTTTACATGCTCTCACTAATGGTTGTATAAACTCATTATTTTTTCTTTTAAAATTTTTAAGCGTCTCAAAAAATTTGTAACCGAAATATGAAAAAAAAACTTGTCTAAAAACAATGCATAACACAGGAATTAACTTATGTTTAAATATATAGCATCGCAAAAGAGAAAAATATTTCAACTTACGATAGGTCTGTTTCATCAGCTTTTGCACAACTTCTCTGGAAACGATAAAACATTTCATGTTTTTTAAAAACATAAGTAGTACAATTAGTACAGTAATTACAAGAAGAAGAAACAATATTACTTAAAAAGTATAATTCATTAAATCTCGCTTAATAAAGATAAACATTTCTTACTATATTATCTGATAATGAATCTGACATAATATCTGGGACACCGTAACTATGAAACTTCGTAACATTAGATGGACCAGAGCTCTGATACTTGGCGCCGTCTTATTATCTCTGTCTCGGATTTTTCCGCCATCTTTTTTCTAAATTCGGTCCCTCTTCATGGCTACTTGCGTATGAGTTGAAATAATAATACACTATCAATGATTTTTCTCTGTCGAAAGACGTATCTGCAAAAACTGCTCGACAGAACTTCCCTTTCATTACTGGAAACATGTGGGACTGAAACTAGGCCCCAAAGATAAGCATACATACGCGTTCGAGATGCATGTATTTCAGTAATGTATATTTTGACGAATACTGCACACATGCTTATATATCATTATTACTTAAGTTTTCAAGTCATTCTCAGTCAGTAGGAGGTTGATAAGGTCTTTTTTTATAACTTGAATTTTGTTTTGCGATTTTTTCTTCCTTCTAATATTATTTTATTGATATTTTGAGCAGGCAAATGAAAAGAGCGTAAATTATAAACGCTAAATAATAACCTACATTTTAAAATATGAAAGGATTGTTTTAGATATAAAAATAAACCTTTTATATTCAAAAACTGTGCTTAATATTTTTATTAAACTTTTAGTTCTTGGCAAAATGCCTTTATTTGGTAGTAAATAATGGAGATACTTCACAGCCCGACTCATATGTAAGGAGTTTGTAGTAATCAATTAAGTCCAATATAGTAACTGATGAGTTCAAGTTGCAGAGCTTCGTATGAATCTTTGGAAATAAAAAAGATACTTTGCCATTAAGAATAAATTTTAAAAATTAGCCCTTGTTTCAGTAATGAAAAATCATCAATTTCCACACCTATTTCCAAAAAATGCGCTTCATTTGATAATGCATTCAATTTAAAATGTAAACTAGCCGCCTTCGGCGACCAGTTCTTCGCCCATAATATTAATAGCCTGTAGCTATACTTGCAATTTGTCAAAATAATTTCGCTTGGTAGTTGTAAAGGCTGAGGGACTCTGCCAGCGTTTTATTTTACGATATATCTTGAAGATGGAGGGTGTTGAGAGGTAGGAGACTATTGATGACAAATCTAGTTGTCATAAACTTTCATATAAAATAAAAATTGTCGAAATAGGTCGAGTGGTTGGAGCTGGGGAACTCTTTAAAGTTTTTTCTTCGCATAAATGTACAATGGAGAAGTATTTGTTCGATTTCTCTCGAATGAGAATGTATAGTGGAGAAATACTTTTTTAATTTCTCTTGAAAATAGAGGGTGTTGAATGGCAGCCGATCAATGCTGACATATCTAGACGTCATAAGCTCCCATATGAAATAAAAATTATCGAAATCGGTCCAGTAGTTGGGGTTGAGGTACTGGTACTCTGATTTTGCCAATTATTTTAAATATATAGATACTCTTAAGATAATCCTTTAAAATTTATGTACTTACGAGGAAAAACATAAAAAGATTAATTTAAAATGAAAAAGATAAATATAGATTTGGCTGGATGAAAATGATATTAATACTCAATAAACAATTTAAGAGAAAGTTTTTAAGAAAAAATGCATCAATTTAAACGGATTTCATCAACTGGAATGTATATCAAAAACCAAGATCTTGGTTCATATATCAAAGGAACATATCCTTAACATCGTCAAATCCAAATAATTGCAAGTTATTAATTTATTTTGGCAAACATGTTGTTCACATGTGTGTGTATTTCTATTTAAAATCTTGTTTTTTAGTCCGTTATTTTCTCGTCAGAATGAAAAAAAAGTTAAGCTGTTCTTATTCTTAATATCAAAAGAAAAGTTAATGTCCCGACATGGAAACTTCAATAATCATGAAATTCATTCAGAAGAAAAATTCCACCGGTTACTCTTCGAAATATAAAAAAGCGTATGTGCAAAATTTTATTTATAAATAAATTCAATAATAGACTCTAAAAACCACACTTTTATTAGTGTACAAAAAGGAGAATTTTTTTAATCAATTTTTTTTTCAAATTCAGTTCAAGGTGGTACCACTGGTATGACATAAATTTAATTGAATTAATCGAAAACCCGAATACGAAAAATATTAAAATAGTGTATTGTGTATACATAAAAATTCATACATAGTAGGGTACACATTTGTGTTCAAAATTTTAGAACTCTAGCACATGAAGAAATAGGTGAAAAATCAATTAAAAAATTCCATTTCTACAAACAGGAGAGTCAAGTTAAATAAAAATAGTTAAAAATATTTTTTTCTGACTAAAAGAAAAATAAATGCAAGACAAAAATAACCTGGCAAACAGACCGCGAACCATTTTTCACGGATGGAAAAACTATCATCCTCTAAAATAAGATGTGGTCAATCAAATTGTGGATAGTTTATTGAAGAATGAACCAGAATAGAAAAAGTCGTGACCAAGTGAACACTGGAAACGATGCATTTTCTTGCCATTTTTTTAAACATCGTAAATTAGAGTTTTTTAATGCCCTTCATTAATATATCCAGCTGTTCCTTCTAAGACGAACTGCTTCTTTTGCTGGCTTTGAGTCATTAATGACGAAAGACAAAATGGACACACAAAACAAGCAAACAAAAAATCCGTAAGAGTTGTGTAAATTTCACTAACTTTGACAAATCAGTTCTTCGAAGAATATAATTTTTGTGGTTGTTGTTTGTCTACGAACGTTTCAATGATAGTGTGAGAATTTATAAAACCTCAGAAAGCCAAATCAGCAGTTTCCTTTCAAAGACTCGACTTTCTTCACAGCCTTTTTAATAGTCAGAATACCGCGTATCGTACAAATGCAATGGCGAATCCAAGATTTGGGTCGGGGGGGGGGGGCGCGGTCATAAAAATTTTGCATCGTCGTCAGGAATGTCAAAAGCCTCATGTCTTATTTAAACCAAAACACTTTAACTTTACAGACTTTACTCACCTGACAATAAGAATCATAAAGAACACTACAATGCTTTCGATAATTTAATAAAAAACATAATGAAATAACTAGCCAAAAATTGTTTTCGATCGCGTGATGGTAAGTACGATTGGAATGACTACAAATGTGGGGAAATTTTCGAGTCTATCAAGCCAAGAAAAAATGTTGTAACGTTTATTTATTTATTTATTTGAAGAAGGAAGATTAAGAACAAACAATTATAGTGATTTTAAATAAAATAAAAAATTCTGGTTTAGCTTTGAGGGGCTGTAGCCTCATAGCCCCCCACCCGGATTCGCCACTGTACCAATGCATGCAGGTACCTTCACCAAAAAGTTCAGCGAATATTTCTGTTTCTTAAGCTCTTTTTATACATTGTCCCTGTAAAATCAGCAGTTTTATAAATATTAAGATAACCGGGCCTGTATCCCCATGTGTAAGTCGTAAGCCATTTAATCTTTTTGCACAACATTTTATCTGTTCCAGATCCGCCAGTGCAGGTTCCACAAGTTGGTAGTCGGGCACAGGGGTGAGAAGTTAGTGTTTCTGCTGCTGTAGTACAATGCAACCCGTTTGCATTTCGTCGCGAACTAGAATGGAATGCCGCGTTAGACCGCTTGCAATTCCACTAGGATAATGTAATCGAACCCAATACAGAGCCGGCGTCTGTTACACTATGATAGAACCGAACAGAAAACAGTTGAATAGCATTTAGCTTCTTCGACGAAAAAATGACAGTGGCTATCTTAAGTATTTCCTAGGTACCAACCATATAAATTTCAAAATTTGGAGAGAAACGAATCGATATATTTAGCTAGCAACTTGATGAAAACTATTTCCTATGTTTGCCATCATCATAGTCTTTATCATTTCTCTTTTTACTGAAACTGGTAGTATTTAGTTACATCTTGAAAAGTACACGAAAAAATAAAACGCCTCTGAAAGACTTTCCTTATATAAGCTATTCGTGTGTATTACATTCGTAAATATAAAAGGACATTTGGTAAACACTTGCACTATAATTTTTTAAAAATACAGCCGCGTTATTCAATATTGACACTGTTCACTTAATAAAACTTTATCGTACCTTAACATTATACTCTTATTTAAAAAAAATACTTACTCTGCTTCCTTCACTATTAGCTTCTTGGACTTGCACTTCATATCTTCGCATCCTGTAACAACAGAGAGGTGTTAGTAATTAAATTGACTGCACATTTTCCGCCATTCTAAAAAGGGATTCAAGTGCTTGCAACAAACAAAAATTTCTCGCCATTATAAAAATATATGTGTCTACATTTGTACTTAAGTATGTATTTGTTTCTCTCTAATTTAAACATATCTTACATCGTTATGATTCTGCTAAGAGACGCACACCTTGAGTCATACGCCGTCAACCCCCGGAGGTTACCCACAAAAACCTCACGTCACAAAATGCATTTTTAGTATGTACTATAAGTTCTAATTGGAAATATTAAAAGTACACTAATTACCAAGACTGTGAAAATCTAAGAAAAAATGTATTTCTAAGATACGATGGCTCATCGCACCATTTTTTTTGGAGTAATACCATAAAATTACGCGCCAATAAAAGTATAATTTAATCAAAAAGGTAATGAAGTGACTTCCTTAAGTTTGGCCAGTGTAATTAATTACATTGACATGTGTTGCCATCGACCAAAGTTCATTGATAAATGTGATTAATTAAGCAAAATTATTCTAACATTCAATGAGCAAGCGAAGCTACTAGGTTCCGGCTCCCGCTGCTAGCGAAGCCGTAGGATGCTTTTTAAAGTTAAAAAATATTTGCCCGGTACCCATTTCAGATTCCGTAGGCATTGTGAGAACAATTTTTCATGCTTCATTTGAGTAATTATAAAATGGAGGTTCCTTACATTCATTGAGTTAGCGAAGCTGCTAGGTTCCGGTTCCCGCTACTAGTGAAGCCGTATGATGTTTTTTAAAGTCAAAAAAAATCTGCCCGGTGACCACTTTAGATGCGATAAGTACCGCGAGCGCGTTTGAAATTCTACATTTGAAACAGGAGGTAGTGCAAAGACAACCCACAAATACATTGGGTTCGAAAAGATTTAACTTTAAGCGCTTAACCTTTAACTGCGATAAACACACTATAAATTTTCAAATAGAAAAAAACCAAAATAGATTTCAACCGAAAATAATTTCGTTGACCAAACTTTATCGGTAATTATTCGTAATAACTGGTTAATGTGATGAATTCTCATCAATTATTCACTTTAACCTGCTTATTTGGTTATCGCCGGTGATTATCCACAATAACCGACTATCCACATTGACCGTAACATATACGTTATGAAGTTTTAGCATAAACGTTATAAAATTATAAAAAAAAAAGAAAAGAAACTTGGAACTCGGATAAAACTGAACACTTAACCTTCTTCTTTTAATAGTGCTAGTATAAATAACTTTCTACGTAACCAGTCAATTCTTTGCGTCATTTCTTGAATTTTATTACGTTTCATAGTTCCATCGAATGAAAGAACACAGACAAAACTTGGAGATTTGATGACAATCATTCAAAACACTGAGAATTATCCTCTCAGTCTTCTAAATAGCAGATCAGCTTACCGTAGCTCATTGCACCTTATGAAGCATTCTGTTCCCACTAATCGTTCCTCATTTCCAATATGTGTTAATATGCATACTTCGGAATCTAATCTAACACATGAGGTGGTTGAGTGAAAAGTCATTGTATACTAGATCAAAACATCTTGCAGATCGTATTTTCATTTTTTAACAAAATACATTAAAAAAAAAGTATGTACACCATTTGCTCATTAATAAAATTAACTGAAAATAAATGTATGTTTGTTTATCACATTATTATTCTAAATTATTTGGAGTTATGTCGATTTTTTATTTCTCAATAGTTTTCCGGTTATTTAAAATAGGGTCTCAATCACCCGTGGAGTGATTTTAACAATAGTCGAAATCCATGCTTAAAAATAAGTGTTTTTCATTTGTTGAGTAGTAGCCGCCTTCGGCGATCATCTGGTTCATCCATTGTATTAATAATATTAATTTAGTTTCCAACCAACTTAAAAATGTGTAACTTATTTCACTTCTGGTAAGCTGAAAGTATTAATTGCTTCAAAAGACCAAGAAATGAACTGAAAAATACATTTAAAATAACACTGCAAAGGAAATATATTAGCACCAGTAAACCCGGGCGAAACTTTTGCACATTCAACCTTCCCTTTCCCCTACCCCCAAAGGATTATTCTTTTGTTGTGCTTCTGAAATTAAATATTTTTGATGTATTGACGCATTAAATATTTTTGATGTTTATTTATTTATGCGATATGTGTCGTGTAGCTGCAAAAGTGGCCATCTCCACTTTTCAAAAAGACGTTTTTTTAACGATTATAAGTACATTTGACCCTCTTAAAACTTCACAATCATAAATTGCAGACTAGAACATATTGTAGAAACGCTTCGAATGCCATGCAGTTTATATTTTAAATCTCATTTTGACTAGATGTGACAGAAAATTCACTTTTTTCAAACTTATTTTATTTGGAGATGGGCCATTTTTGCAGCTACACGACACATATATTGGATATGTGAACGTATTTGCAGTTCACAATACCTCTTTGTATACAATAAACTTACTACGTATACTTTTACTTACATGATGTGTTTTATTTTCCCTTTTTACAACTTTATAGATTTTTATGCGTTTTGATTTTCCGCGTTCTTATGTATTCGACCATTTTTTTTATGTTTTTATAGGTTTTAATTTTTGTACTCTGTTTTTGGCGCCGGGTTGCAATTTATTTTTATCTCAGGTGTGTATTTTCGTCTTTAAGCGTTTAAACTCCTTGTGTGTTTTTAGAGGATTCGGTGCTTGTATGTTTTGACTTTTTAACCCTTGCCTTTTGGAAATGTCCTTTTAATTTTTTTAAAAAATACGACTTTTAGAATCATAGTGTGTTTTAATGTTTTCGTGATTATGTGTTTTCGTTTTGAATTTGCAAAATTTTTATGATTTTGTGTATTTTCCGTGTTTAACTTTTTATTTTCTAGCGCATTTTTTTTTAGTTACTCGTTGTGGCTTTTGTTCTTTGTGTGTTTGTTGTTTATAGCACTATGCAAATGTAGATTTTTCTGTAGTTTGTTTTTCTTTAAATAAATAAATTGCAATGTTTGATGTCAAAATCATCTTGAATTTTTTTTGTCACTTTCGGTATTGATACAAAATATTGTTAGATTTAGTGAAAAGGCTACATATGTTATGTGATTTATATAGGTTAGATTTGTAAAATAGAAGAAAAGGCGTGAGTGAGCTGCGCATCCATGATGACTATGGTACTTATAAAAATGACAATGGGAAACTTTTTTCATGGAAAACAGTAAATTTATTTGTAATTTTCTTTTCGAAATGCCAAAAATAGACAGCACGGATTGCATAACTGTCACATTCAACTCATGCAGAAGTTTTTCAGAAATGTTCAGATAGGAAGCTACTTATTTTACACAGTTAGGAAACAGATATTTAAAATTTAGACCTGAAGTAATCACACAAGAATTACCCCGGCCTGGCACGAGCCATACGGGCGACAAATTGAATGACCGGCCACCACGACAGAATAGTCAGGCACTGTGGTTCCTGCATAATAGCCCCCATTACGAGCGGCTCATGCAACAACCCCCACCCCGTTTTACCGGGGTATTCCCTGTCTTCGGAGATGGGCCCTAAGAGCCACACCACCATTATTGTGCCATCGGGTTGGCGAGAGCCTGTTTACTCATACGGCAGCCTCTCATCTGTGAACTCGCGGTGCCCCCAATGGGGATAGCTGAAGTATTTTAGTTACAGTTATTAATATGCATAATATCATTAATATGATTAGAGCATCTCAAGCTCTAATCTAATACTTGGAAGGTTTAGCGCAAATCTATTGGCTACTTCAGAATCATCTTGTTGATCATACTGAACTTTAGACTGTTAAATAATAAAAATATAAATGTAGCAATTCCCAGAACTTAAAACCTCATCCCCCCCAAAAAAAGGTAAACAAAACTTTACAACTGATTTCTTTTTAATGTTGAGAATTATATTTTTAATCTATGATGGTTTTCCGGGTTCTTGAAATATGGTCCCAGTCACCCTACAGATGTCAAAATAAGTCAATTGGAAGCCGAGTGAAGTGGGTTTGAAAAATCACTAAACATAAATACATAATGCAGCAAGCAACTTAAAATCTTAAATATCTGTTCATCAAAATGCATAATTTCGTATCCGAAATTTGAATGAGTTAATTGCATTTTTAATAAGGGAACACGAACTTGATAATCCTTTCCACCTTTTTTTTAACATGACCTGTTTCATGTTTATAAAGATGGAATTTCGTATTTGATTTTTCATTTCAAATAATTGTAGAGTTCTGAAATTCTGTACAGTTTTGTGTTTCCCCCCGACAGTAAAAAACTTTAATGTTTTTAGAACTTAATTATCAGCAAATCGATTGATTTTAAGTAAATTTTGACTCAAAATGAGGACGCCATGTGGTAGTGAATTAGAGAAATATTGATTAGAAAACTCCATAATATTAATGCTAAAGAATTATGAAACTTATTAAGTTCTAGAAAGTAGATAATAATCGAATTTAAAAAGTTTAACATCGCGCTGTACAGAAAATTAGGATTCTTTTCTCTATCAAAAATATGGAGGTCAAAACAAAATCTTAAAAGCGTAAGAAAAGGAAATTAAACTAGAATGGATGTAATAAGAGAGAAAATTCCTTAAAATTCATTAAAAACTTAGTCTATGATAAGTGTGATTAAAATTCCAATTTAATTAGCGTGTTTCTATCATCACCTCACATTTTTGTCATTTTATTTTGACCTCCAGACTAAAAAAAAATATTTATACCTTTCAGTACATTAATAAAAAAGTTTTTTAAAAACATTATTTTTATTACCTATATATGTATAATTTAAAATTTCTTACCTGCAGGGTGATGTACAACCTGGAACGCACTCCTCTCGAGCATTCTTTGCAAAATTAGGGATTGCTGAAAAAGGAATCGAATAACACTTTTAATATTCAAAACGGTGTAATAAACATGTTAAAACTGAATGTACAGAAAAGTATCGAAGTTTACTGTTTATAAGTAAATTGTTATCTTACGTTTTTCACATATAGTTTCGTTGTGAGGATAATCAATCCTGCGTTCTGCACAGCCGTATAGCCTTAGTGACATTTCCAGCTTACATCTTTCCTTACACATCTATAAATTAAAACACAGAAAGATACTTTTAGGAAGAAATTCAATTATATATATAAATTTTTATCTTGTGTAGCTACCAAAAAACGCGTTATTCATCTATAGAATTTGGCAGCCTCTATAGCAATCGATGGATCACGTGACTTCACTTTCCAAACGTAAACAAAAGAGTGCTATTTGGCCCGGGCCTTCTTCTCAAGGCGTTACATATGAATTATCTGTAGAAACTTTTGAATGGCGTTCAGGAAGAAAAAGAAATAATTTGTTTCAACATACTCAGCATACTGGTCAGACTTAAAAATATGATTCCAAAATGGAATTTCCTTTGGGTCGCCAAATGTTCGACTACTTTAACTTTTTTTTTTCCTTTTGAAGAGCTTTTAAGCGCTTAGCACGATTATGGCGAGCTTAGGGACGAAACCGCACAGTATTCTAAAGACTTATCGATTTGATTTTAAAAATATCTTTATATATCTTGAAACTCTTATTTACCACATTTTTTTCGCTCTTTCATAATTTTCTTTGTTGGTTTCATTTGAATGTTCAATTTGTCTTCTAAATGCTTACAAAACCAAGAAAAAAGACCTTCTTCAAGGCCAACAAATTTATTCTGTGCTGATTTAAGTTAAAGCAAATTTATTAAGCTCAATTATACATGTTTTTTTGCTAGGATGCGCAGTGTCGTAACGATCGAAGCAAGCAGGGTTTACATGACAAACATGGTAGGACTGCTACGTAATCTTCCTGGGGGTTGGCAAGCAGGCGGCATAGCCCCTAGTTATATTATAAACAAAAACTAAACAAATGTCTACGCCAAAATATACAGTATTGAAATGAAAAGTGGTACAATATAATTGTGAGCTTTTCTCCCCTGAAAGAGACTAACATGTATCAGAATTTGGATTAAATACGAGATGCGTAATTTAAATGATCGAGTGTGTATATCGCCAAGCTGTAGATATACATAGTTCACTCTACTTCTCAAACATATATCGGAGCAAAAGGGGTTGCAGGCTCTTGTAAAAGAAGCGATTTGCTTTCGCGAAGTAGGCAATTCTCTTGGTGCAAATTTTGATCCGTGTTAATTCAAATTATTTCACAGGTGTTACCTATCAGCTTTGAAATCAGTATATTCAGTTTTTTAATTTATTTTTCATTTGAATAAAGATGTGATAAATTTGTTTGATATCAATCAATCAAAAGAAATTCTTTGTAAAAAATTTGATGGATTGTCGAATAAATGATTTCCAAGCTTATTTTCTCAATAAATTCTGAGGCCGCGGTAGCCTAGTGGTAAGGGCTCGGGGCCAGAGGGTTCCAGGCTAGAAACCCGACTCCACTGAAGATCCGCCTTGTATTGAGCTTGTTGCACGCTAACTCGTACGCAATGGCTAAAATTCCTCCCTCTGGTGAGTGCAGAAGTTTTTAGAGGGGGGGGGACATATCAGGTGCCGTCCTCGTCATCTGGAAGCTGTTCAAAGTTATGAAGTCCGTCCCAAATTAGCCCTCATGTTAAAATAACTAAACTGAACTTAATAAATTCCTAAGTAACTAACTTGGAGAGTATGTTTTAAGATTATCTTTTATAATAATTGATTTAATATTATCTTTTATAATAACAAAAATTACTTTCTCTGTGACTGGACCTTTTCCTCCGTTTTCTTTCCACTGTGTAATATAGTCAGTGCAGCTGCTCTTGTATGGAGGAGGTAGAAGTACCTTCTCTGCCTATGGAAGAAAATAAAGAAGTAGATGAAATCATTCTTTAAAATAACTAAAATTTGCGACCAACTAAAATCTGGAAGATTTATGTTGCTCATTAGCTTTTTATCAAAGCTTATTTTTAATAAGCTATTAGCAGTGTAATATAAGAAAACAAAACTAAGGTTCATCATGGTTCCCCTGATTATTTACTAATATAATTGGAGTTTTCAAAATAATGTGCAGTATAGATTATGTTCTACAGAGTGATGTGAAAAGTAAATAGTTATTCACAGTCTTACGATCCCGAAACTTACAGGATTGAATGCCATGAAATGAAGCAACTCCAAAAGAATCTTAAAATAAGGTCTTAAAAACATGCTTACTTTATAAGTATCTGCGAACAAAAAAGACATAAAATAATGTAGTCATTGCTTCTTGTTAAAACTATTTTAGAGTATAGAGGTCCAGCCTGATCATCATTTTAATCGGATTTACCAGCAGCAGGTTGCCGATCGTAATGCTAATTAGATTATCAATCATTTCCAGAGATGTTAATAGCTGATATTCTAAATGTGCTGATTGCTGGTGGATTCAAGTTGAAGGCTGACATTCCGTGTGCTATCCTTGTGTGTAATCTAGACGCATTCTAATTGATTCAGACTCAGACAGTATGCTGAAGTTACAGGACATCTACACATTCAAAAACTGTTTTCACCAAACAATGACGACTATTGGGATTTGTGAATTTTCATCCAAACATAATCCAATAATCCCTCTTCAAATTATCAGACATGTTCAGGATTTGCTTCTGCATCTCCAATATATTTTCAAAACTGCGTTGATTGTCTTGAAAATCTCAGTAGTTATTTGTATTAGTAGTAGTTATTTATAAACAACTACAAAAAATTAGATTGTCATTTCGTGATACTTTACCAGTTCTTTTTTCATTCTGTTTCAAAATTGTTAGCTAATTCTGTAATCAGATATAAAATTCCTGCCCGATCAATTTGGTTTGTTGAATCAGCGTCCTATTTTGAAGCTTCCATACTACTTGGAAAAATATTGACAACAAGAGAATCGTCATAGTTTAAATGTGTTGCAAAATAAACTTAAATATTTCCATTTAATATATTACGATAAAAACTATAAATTAATATTAATTCAACCCATCATTCATACACAAAAAGGACTGTTTATAAGTGATAATTATTTTAATAATTGCTGATGAGCAATTAATAAAAAACTTAATCCATTTATTTTACAATATTAACGAACTGTTTGATTCAAGTTTTCGTGAAACTTTTTCGCGTATTTCATTGCATTAAAGCTCACTACCTTGAAGTAACGTTATTAAAATCGTTCTTACAATTTCTTTGATTACGAATTAACTTTTATCAAAGGAACAGATCCTAAGACATAAACAAATAATAATTCCCGTAAAAAAACTTACCAGCCTGACATATATCCTGTAGACAGTGCCCATATTGAGGAACAGCCCTTCGCTTATTGGAGAGGGCACATGGTAAGGGGAATGAATGCTGAGCTGAGCACCTCTCGACAGATGTGAAGGGTGGTATTCGGATACCTCCAAGTTCAGCCTCAGATGAATCTCTGGACAGAAAAAGAACGCTTAAAATCGTGAGTTTCACATACATCTATCTGTATGTAAACAGTTGAATTTTTTGGGCTTATTTCTGTTTGTTAGAACGCAATTTACCTTCACATCTCTTGAGGTATTCGAACAAAGTTTGGCACACCAGTTCCTTGTAGGTATGGCGGTTATTGCTAAAATAACCGGTCTTCGGTTTTTCAGGTTTTTTTCACCGCCGGTTTAACCTGGCAGTTATAACCGCTTAAAATAACCGGTTTTTGAAATAACCGGTTTTTGAAATAACCGGTTTTCGGGGTTTTTTTAATAAAAACAGACGCCGTTTGCAGACAAAGTTTTTAATAGTATTGTTTTTGCAGTAAATCAATCCATTGGCCAATATTTATCTGTTCATAAAGACTCTTTCAGTAATCCGCCAACCAACAGATGCCTCGAGGAAGCGATTGTGGTTGATTGGCATAAGATGATGAAATTCAAAGCTTCATAACTTGGTAAATTTAAGTCTAATCGATCCAAAAATCGAGCCTATCTTCCAATCCGTTTTTTTACCGGTTAATGGATTTTAAAAAAATAACCGGTTATAACCGGGACAAAAAAAATAACCGAAAAAACCGTTTAACCGAAACAAAAAAAAACGGTTTTCAGTTAAAACCGGTTCCTTGGGACCTATACAGATTAAATGCTGCATTAAAATCCTGTCCCCACACTCAGAAAGGAAGTGAAGCATGGGAATACAACTCGGAGATGTAAGCACAAGAAAGTTGAGTTTCTCTTATCATTGTAGTTAATTCCAATTTTGGCGTCCCGTCATGGTGTGTAATGTACGACGCTAACACACTATAATGTACTTCAAAATAGGTCGCCAACTGAACTTATGTGTATAAAACTAAAATTCTGCAAATCTGTTTATTTGTTATTTTACTATTCCATGTCCTTTGACGTAATAGAATCATATTTGGAACACAAATTCCGTGGGACCAACAGTGGCACCTTCGAACATTCTCATAACCGGTGAACGACGTAATTTGCACTTCTGCCTCTCCTAGGACTATAGGAAAATTTCCTTGAACTAAAAGGATTTTCTTATTCAAGATGAAATTTCATTGCGCAGCCTATGAAAAACCTCTAAAGATGTTGGATATAAGAATTCGAAAATTGTTAACTTGAAATTTGACATCGTGTTGATAAAGAAAAGTTAATGTCAACAGCAAAAGTCATCAACCATTCCATCTAGGAAATGGGGGTTAGATTTCAGAAATTTTAGAAAGTAATTGCAAAAAATATTACCAAAGCTTAAAGAAAATCCTTTAAAGTAGTCAGTATCAATTTAAAAATGCTGTGCTTCTCTTATGGGTAATTGTATGCTGAATACTCAGTGGGGAGAACAAAGGAATTATACTTTAAATATAAGCTAAAGGTCAAACTAAAAAAGGTGGTTAGTGTGGTAGTTATGTCACGTTCTGCATACGCCTTGTACAAATTTTCAATATTTATGCACTTTGTAATCTCAGTTTTTCCATAAAATTAAAAGTTAATATTATTCTTCATCAATAAACGAAATAATCGTACTTGGTTTTTTTTCTTTATACATTAAATAGAGACGCATGCAGATTGACCCGCAGTTGTAATTATTGGAGGAAAATAAAATGCTATACGTGAGGAAATTTTTTCCTTTAGAAAAGTTGTTATTTAATAAAAAAAAGATATTATATATATATTTAGTAAAATTTTAGGATTACTTTTCAATCTATAACAAATAAGTGTATTGATTGAAATTCAATCATCAGGCAATTGATAGAACATTGCGATACTTCACGCTAATATTTATGCTTGGCAACAATTGCTGTGGAAGTAATAGAAAAGCATTCGGCTGAGAAACAGAACAGTAAAATCTAGTTGTTTGAATTTTGATTCTGCGATGCACTTTTACTTTCTTGTATACGAAGTATACAAAGAGAAATCATTGTAATCGTCAAAAAATTCGAACTCGAGAATTTGACGAATCTCCTCGTTTTACACCTCCCTGAGTCCGAAAAACAAAATTTTGGAATTATGTCTGTCTCTGTGTCTGTAAACACAATAACTCAAAAACTATTAAAGTTGGAATGAAATTTGATATGTGATCTTTACACCTAATTTGTAGGTGTCTATCAAATAAATTTTGAACAAAATCCGTCCACGGGAAGTCTGTCTGTCTGCCTGAAGGTGTTCATGTGAACCCAATAACTCAAAAACTTAAACAGCTAGAGAGATAAAATTTGGTACATAGTTTTATCATCAAGAATGTAGGTCCGTATAAAATTTTGGACCATATCCATCAAAGGGGTGACTGTCTGTCGGTCTGTATAATCGCATGCTTTTGTACACGATAACTCAATAACGCAAAGACTTAGGTCCATAATAACATAATATCCATTAGATAAATGAAATTTGGTGTAAGATCTTCTAACCTTAATTGTAGATCCTTGTCCAATTTTGGTTTCAGTCGGTTGGAAAAAAAGGCGTTCAAATTGCATGTTCCGTTTTCTTTATCTTGTTATGATGCAAAAATTCGCGCCATATCGGGTATCGGCGCACGACCTTCGTCAACTTGGCGTTATTTTACTGACTCTGAGAATTTTATCTCGCTTGCATTCTTGACCCTTTTGTATTGAAGCGTTCTGTGAAGACAATATCAATAACATTCGTGGCACTCCGCAATTTTTAGGCGGTGTGGGGGGGTCGGGTAGGACACCTTTGTTAGAAAGTATACGAGAAAGTTTAGGGGAGACCACTCCCTCTGGTTACCTTGGCATTTGTTTGATTTGCGTCTGTATGAGCATTTTGAAGATTATGAATCTGTATAATTCAAAGTCTTTGGGTAATTTTTCCTATAAACAAATAATGCTTTTATTCATTTATTCTAGTTTCAAGTTGCGTTAAAGTATACGTAGCACAATTGAACGAATCTAATAAAAAGTTATGGAACAATATCCTTTTTATCGTGTATTAGAAGTAAATCAATGACAATCCATGTCCGTTATCTGTAACAGGATATGATTGCATGTCTGATTTAAATACTATGAAGCAAGTTATTTCTATGAAGATTCAGGCTTATGCGATTATTCGTATATTAGAAATAAACGAAAACAATGAACACAGTTATCTTTGTAACCTTCCACATACTTACGAGTTGAAACAGGTACGGTTAGAGGTTCTTCGTCTGGCTTCCCATGTAAAGAATACAACATATAGCAGTTGAAAGGAATTTCGTATGAAAAACTGAGAGCTGGAATCAGTATTGGATCGGAACTGAAAGAAACGGAAAGTAAATATATAAACTCTTGAAAAATATTTCATTGGAGATATCGAAAAAAATCGATGCATATTAATAACTTTTTAATGCTCATTTTCATCGATGAATTGCATTTTCACAGCCTAGTACTGGAAATGTTTCAAAAAGAATTGCATTGGCCATGCGGATTAGTTGTCCCAAAAAAGCGATATTGCTGTCTTTGCCGCAGTGTTACTTTTTGTGTCGCGGCAGAGTCATAATTGAGAAATTTCGTAATGTGACGTCGATCTATAGACTCGAAGCAACAGAATATAAGTTAAATATCATTTTGTTTGATGTGCTGTGTCAGTAAAATTATTCTTACTTCATTATTTCTGATTGAATTGTGAAACACCATTAAGGATAAAGAGTCATCGTGTCTCAACGTCATAATAAAGCGTAAAAGTTCACCTTGACACAATGTCATTGCTATGATTCAAAAAGTTATAAACGTGACGTCAACAAAGCAATGATAATCATTATGAATATAAGAGCTTAACAATGAAAGCAACTATTTCATACTAAAATTGAAAAAAATATCATGTCGATTCAAAAGAAAAGATTATTAAGTTGTCACAAAAAAATGTTCCTATGTCTCCAAAAATTAAAAATTAAAAAAACTAACTGTCGTTAGTTACATTATTAGTTACATCGGGGAGGGGGATCCCCGAGATACCTTTCCGTCTCCCGGGGATAAAGACATGGAAGGGGATATTGGGAATTGTTGGGGAGGGGCCTGCATGCCAATACTTTGCCCCGGGGCCCGGTCCAGCTATCATCGGCCCTACTTATTGATTGAAATAAAATGATTAACTGTGTTCAGAGTGATTTTCTATACAGTATATCTTAAAACTCTTTATTATTTTAAGAGACCTCGGTGGCTTAGTAGCAAGGTCTCGACTCCGGTGCTGGAGGATTCCAAGCTCGAAACCTATTCCACTGAAGATCCGCCGTATATGTGGGCCAGTTGCAAGTTAAATCATGCGTGGGGGGGGGGGCAAACGTCCTCCCTCCAGCGTGGTGCAAAAAATACCCACACTGGCCCGGCCTACCCAAGAAGGGTGTAAGGCCGGTAGAGGGCCAGCGGGGAGAGAGCCGCTCCACCAGCATGTGGAGGACGGGATTTATTTGGTACAATAAGATGATACAGGCATTGCCCGAACAGGGGCAGTAATTTTAAATACAAGAGAGCTGGGAGTGTAAACATGGTTCGACCCACCTCGGTGGGGAGAGAATAGCTTGATTTACTGCTCGGGCAAGCAAGGAACAGTAAAAATATATAAAAAATAGATAATGCGGAAGTTTGGAGAGGAAGATGCCAGTTCAAGTGTCGTCCCCGTCATCTGACTGCGATTCAAAATTACGAAATCTATCGCAAAATAGCCCTCGTGTTGCTTCGAAACGGGACGTTAATGTAACTAAACTAAACTTAGTTATATTTAAATATATTTCTAGATAAATTATTGATAGAAAAAATGTATATCTCCTAGCTAAATAGTGCAGATTTGAAAATAAGTTACTTACGTGCAGTTGGTTTCTTCATCGTCCGTTTCGACGGTACACATAGAGACAAAGTCTTCGTACTGATGTCCAAACATCTGCTGCTCGTACCTAGTAAGATGTCGATATTTGGATATGTCTCTGAACCTACTGACCTGAGAAGAAAGGAGAATATTGACTTTTTATTCAAACTGAAAATTTTGAACCGGACTTTTTTTTCTATTTTACATCTAATTGCAATTATTTTTTTAAACCTGTTTTCTTTTTCGTAAGCAAATAAGAAGCATGAAATAAAATGAAGCCGTTCTGAATGCAGATATAATCGAATATGGTGTGCTATCGTTTTGATAAATCGAAATTCCATAACAATATTTTAAGGGGAATAATTCAATATTTCAATGTGCATATGGAGTATAAAAACCATCATTAAGATATAGTCAATCTACAGTACCAATGAGCTTTAAGAAATCTTCTTCGAATGTAATAGAAGTAATAAATGTAGAATCTCATCGTCTTCTGTAATAAGAGTTCCAGCAGTAATAGTGTAGTAGAATAAGACGTTCTATGATAAAAGTGAATTTTTTTGCTTTAAGAGTGTCTTTCAATTAAATTTCACCAACTGTAACTGAAGACAAAGAAAAACAGAATTGTCATCTGTTTCAAGAGACTGTATTAAAGACATATTGAAAATTGATGACCAATTATAATAAAAGAGAAATAGGTTCTGAAATTTCATTTGTATTATTCATCAAATAATGCCAAGTTTTTAATACAGTATCAGAAAGTTTGCAACGTCATTTTTTTCATTTGTTACCTTATTTTAAAATAAATGTGAAAATCTAACGAATCTTTCCAGAATTGCAAATGTAGCAAGATCGATCATAATACTTCGAGGATTCTTACAGATCTGCATGATGTGGTTGGTGAGTTAAACTGAATAAAATGTTGTGAAGGATTGCTGAATTGTCATTTGTATTATTTCAATGCTTTCTATCTGGAGAAAAGAGCTGATAAAAATTTTACATTACTCTCCGTACACCTATGTTACATGTAAAGATATAAGGAAACACAAATAGTTCCTTTGGCTTTGTCTTGGTAATTTATTGTCTCTAGTAATCAAATAAAATAATTTGAATTTAGCAAAACACAGCCTGTACGTATTCCTGTACGTGTTTTTTGTTATCACCTACATCCCACTCCTTCTGCATAAATATTTGACTTCTTTCTAGTCAAACATCATGCCCACTTTCTAATTTAATCTTATTACAGTTTCCCGATATAAACTAAATGATTTTATATTAAAAAGTGGTGTACATAAAAGAATATTGGTCCTTCAATATGTCATTTCTTTTAGATGACATTTTCATAGTTAAGGCCAAAATGAAAGAATAGTGTTCACCATTTCAGCTGTGTTGTAGAAGCGTAAATTGTTTCGATGTTCTTGCGCTTGACAGTGCCACTAGCGATTTCATTGTTTTGAGTTTTGCCCTGTTTGAATTTTTAGTAGCAGTTAACGCACTTTCCATGGAAAACTGAATTACGCCCCTTCCCTAAGAGGCTGTTACATTCATCGATAGTGCAACAAAAGGGGTATGAACAATAAAGAATATATCAAAAGAAAGTTAAACCCTTCAAGAAATCTTTCCGACGCAGTCCTAAATAATCTGATAGGAAGACCAGATAGGGTTTTAAAAGGACAGGTGCATCTCCAACCGTTGTATGCTGTTTTACTCGATTTGGGGCGCATTATTGAAGCAGCTATCGCTTCCATTATTCCAGATGTGAGGGTTAACCCTTTCGCGACTAACGGAAAGCATAATCCCGAAGGAACTTTTTTTAAAAATTTGGAGATATAAATGCTCCTTAAGCTAGTGGAACTATTTTCCATCCATATGTTGTTGGTATGTTGCATACTATGTTTTGAAAAGGAGTTTTCATTTATGAAACATAATGCCACTACCGTAAGTTGTTGCATTGCGGTTTTTTTACAGAGTTGCATCAACTTATATTAGCTAACAAGTGTGTATGCTTTGTTTTTGAAAAATATCGAGTCATTTCAATAAAATTTTGACTGATTTATAAATCTAAATTGCAAAACTTTTATTTCTTTTTTTTAACAAAATTACTCAAAAAAGACTGCTGGGAAACATATGCCCCAAGTGATCAAGACGGATGGGACATATATGTCCCGGTCCTAAACCAGGGGATATATTTTTCCTAAAAATGAAACACCTTGTTTTGGCATTCTAGTGTGCCCTACTCGTAGCTCATGCTACCAAAATTGTTGTAGCGTTGAAAAAAGGGGTTAAGAATGGACTGAAGTCGTGTATCACATGAATGAGTGTCACATCAAACAATGTTCTAATATTGCCCATTTGTTGGGGAGAACTGTATTACTCTTTCATACCATTGAGTGATTTATTACAACAACTGAAAGGTCATATATTAAAACTAAAGCAAAACTTCAATATTATTTTATGTACCCTCTGCATTCCATATGTATAAAGATATACCTGTCTGGAATTGTTAACGAGATGACAATATTCGTGAAAATCCGTACAGAATTCCGGATCTGAATCTGGACTTCCGCAGTTTTGTAGATACGTTTCACAGTAAGGAGTCGATCGTATTCTGAAATAAAAAGCATAGAGTAAATAAATTTATTCGTGATTTTGCAGTACTAGTATATTTCAATTGCAAAGACAGAAGCAAATGACAATAGTCCTTCAATAAAAGGCATAATAACTCGAAAATCTATTAAAAGGTAAACGAAATGATGCTACAATAATACGACTTA
The DNA here is from genome assembly GCA_013235015.1 of Araneus ventricosus. NCBI lineage: Eukaryota > Metazoa > Arthropoda > Arachnida > Araneae > Araneidae > Araneus > Araneus ventricosus. The sequence goes on from BGPR01004017.1 coordinate 121,594, forward strand.
TAAAAGAAAACATAATAAAATAATCAGAGTGGTTTCATCTTAGCAAAAAAAAGAATCTATGGTTTGATAGAGAAATATTTCCCCCTCTTTCTATGTCAATCAAAAGCATCTTCCAAAACGAACTCTTTTTTCCCTTAACGTACATGCAGACATGATGCTTAAAATGCATAGTAAAATTTGCAAGCAGTAACTACGTCATCTTGAGCTTCCAAACAATAGTTTAGTAAATGTGTACATATGTACGTGTGTGTGTGTGTGTGTGTGTGTGTGT
>BGPR01004018.1:0-68781 GCA_013235015.1 Araneus ventricosus
GAGCCACCCTTGGTCTAGGAGCTCCTCTTGGACTCGGATATGGCAAATCCCTTATCCATTAAGCTCCTGAATACTCAACTGTTTGGGCAGCATCTGTTACAAAGAAAAATGATATTCTTGAAATCCTCCTATTCATTTTTGTTCATCAACTCTCATTTTCTGCCATATTCTTTCATTCCGAGTAAACAAAACATATCACAATAGAAATGTACTTTATTTTGGTCCTATACCAATTGTTAATAAATTATTATCTTGAAATTTTTGTTTGGTGATTATAATGCTCATTGCAACTTAATACATCATGAAATTGATTGAATTTCAAATCATACTGATACTTTTTGCTATATTTAAAGCTTAATTATCAAATAAAATTCAACGCATGCAGGAAGTTACTAGAGTATTACGCCTAAGACAAGTGGAAACCCAGAATATATTTAAATCTTAATTTTGCTATATTTACATTTAAAAATAATGGTATAGTATTGCATCTGAAATCAGTGGCAATCAAACCGACAGTTAAAATTAAATTTTGCTATATTTAAAACTAAAAAATAGAATACAATTCAGAGCAGCTAATAAATTAATCGAAGAGTATTACATCTAAAACCAGTGAAAGGAACAGGTTTCAAATAGAATTTTTAAATATTTCAAATGACTTAACTTATGCACTTCAACAAAATATAATTTTTTGGACAAAATTTATTCACGATTTAATTTTGTCCAAAAAAAACTTTCAAAGAAGCATTTTATGCAGCTATTAATTTCTTTTGCACATATAAATTTAAAAGATAATTAATTTCTTAATGAAACTTAAAATGCTTTATAAATTTTGAAACCAAAGTAAATGCTTATTTTTCATCTTTATTAAACTAAAAAGTTATTAAAATAAGCCTGCGAATTATTTAATCTTCTAGTTAAATAACTTTTGGACATTTATTATTATTTTAGCCCATATGAGAATGTGAAAAATGCCTGAGTTTGTTTGGTTATATTAAAGTCCTATTTCAAAACAACTAGATATTTATTTGGGATCGGGCCTCATAATTTTGTACCGCGAGAACAAGCCTGAGCTGGCACCTCCCTCTCCAAACTTCCTCACAACACCAGCGAGAGGGCATTTGGTCCCTTATGTATCATTGAACTTACAAGAGACCCAGTGTATGACGAATCTTCAATGGAACCGTGTTTCGAACCTGGAACCCTCCGATCCCGAAGCCGACTCTTTACCACTAGACCACCAAGATCCAGTATCTGTGACAAAAAATTAAATGCTTTGATAGGTACTTTTGGACTAATGATATTGGGTTAACAAAAAATTAAATACTCCTGCATAAGAATAATGTGATTTACATTCTTCCATCAACGTCATCGGGTTAGCTGATTGGAGTTTGGACTCGGAAATTTCCATCTGAAGGAAGATCTTGTCTTCCCTCGCTACAGATAATTTTCTTTTAATGCAGTTAGATTGAAAAGATATCAAATACTGGTTACTTAATATAACATTTTTTGTACAGTGATGGAGAAATAATTTTAAAGAGCACGCGGCGATTCGCACAGCACAGTGGCAAACAAGTTCAGGGTTCAAAGAAGATATCTGAGTTTGTTTCTACTAAGTAAGGTGCTGTGCTCATTTTTAAAGACCACTTCGAATACTTCTTTTAAGTTAGGAATAAACATTAGCTTTGTTTCTGATTCGTAATTGTTATTTTTCCTTCATTTATCAGTAAACATGTTTCAGAAAATTTTAAAAAGATGTTCGGATTATCCTGGATTTTTGATTCTTGGGGTTCTACTGTACTAAATTTAGGAGAAATCCGTGAAAGCGAATTCTGTCTGTCAGTCCCTCCTTGTGTATGTAAACTCAATAACTCAAAAATCTAACAAGTCACATGAATTAATTCTAGTACACTATCTTTACATAAAAACTGTACATCTGTGTCGAAATTTGGACTAAATTTGTGAAAGGACAGATAGTTTGTCCTTCTGTATGAGAACACAAGAAGTTAAATAAATAAAATTAGATATTTGGTCTTGTAATCAAAATTGTAGATGTGTATCAAGTTTTGGATTCAACCAGTAAAAGGGAAAGATTCAAAATATATACCAGATTCTCCTTACTGTATTACGAAGCTAAACATAAAACCCACTGTCTTTCGTGCAGAGAACACACCCGCTGGTTATATTTGGTGGCATCTAGGACTTTTCAGTCAACCGAGAAACTTAAGATTCATAATTTTTCATTTATAGACATCAGGACAACATTCTGAGAATCAAAAATATTTTTGTTTGTGCTTTCAAAAATTGAGGATCGATTGTCATTCGATATGTCTTTGTCTTACACTGAACCTCTCAACACATTCTTTACTACATTTCAAACAATTACTTTCAATAATCTTTATTTACTTATTTCATTTTTCTATAAGTATGTATTTGTGTGGGGGGTGGAGTTCCTTAGTACTTCAATCATTTTGAAATAAAAATTATAGGGGTTGTGAAAAATGTATAGTTCCTCGCCTCATGGAAAAGTTGAATCTTAATTTTTTAAAAAACATTCAACTGGTATAAATTGGAATCTTAACCTTTCTCTGCTTCGAAACGTATTTGAATCCTAATCATTATTAACTTTCAAATGTAAAATCCGCCATCAGATAATACTCGATTCTTTAAAATACAGATAATACAGGATAAATAAATAAAAAGAAGGTAGACATTCCACTGAAGGTCGTTTCAGACGAAATGAGAGTATAACGTCTTTCCTGAGTAAAGTGGATAAATTTGCATATCCAGTTTTCATTTAAGTTAATTACATTAAACAAAAAACACTTAAGGTGGTTGAACTATTTTCCGAAGGTAGCATCAGCAGACAGAAGGAAGGGGACTTTCCTTGTAGTCGGGTGGAATTGTAGAGCACATTCCAGCGGGATTTGATTCTTTTATTTTTCGTACATTTATTCTGTGGATATATTTGTTGCTATCCTTGCAAGGTTGGTATATGAAGCCGAAAACTGTAGTATTTCATTACAATTATACTCAGTTGCTTAGTATAATTATTATTCAACATGATTGCTAGGGTAAGTATTTTCTTAATGTTTTCTACCACAAATTTTTATTCTTTTTTCAACTTACATATGATACTTAATTTTTTTCGTATTTAATGTAACTTTCAGAAGTTACATTAAATACGTTCAAAAATTACATTAAATACGTAATTTTCAGAAGTTATATTTGCATTTTCACCGTAGGAATTGATTGTGAAAATTATTCCATTAGCTCGAACAGCTTCATGTCATTATAATATTAATTTTTCAGCTTAAAAAAAGTAGAAATCATAGAAATTTATATCAGTTAGAAATCATAAAACAATGTGTTGAATACACGCTTATTTTTTGATTTTTGTGAATGGAAAAGGGAAAGATACGAAAAATAGTCAACAGACTTTTATATTAGTCTTCGTTCTGGCTTGCACATTTATCAAACAAAAAGATAAAGATGAAAAATTTTAAAAATTTTTATCTGAAAATTATTTTCCAGTTATTAATTCTAAAAGTCAAATGTTTATAGAAATTCCTTATAACATGTAGTATCTTCTAACTTCTCTGTTAACATCTTTGAAAAATAATCTGAACAGGAGCACATTTGAAAATATTTTTAAAATACATTCCACGTGTTTTACTATAAAACAAATCATTTTTTCGGTTTTAAAGGAATGAAAAAAATTGCAACTTATGCTAGATGTAGCCAAATTAAATACTCTTCTTTTATTCAACATTTCTTGAAAATATATTTCGAAAATTGCAGTTTCAATCAGTCATTCCGAATGAAAATAAAGAAAAGAATTTATTTTCAAGAAATTCCCTCAGTTACTTAGCTTTTGTGTATCAGTAAATTTATGAAATTCGTACATTGTCTCGTAGTTATAAGGCATTTTCCATATACTTCAAAGTGCGTTTTATTTCAGGAGAAAAAATGTCTTGATTTTCTAAAAGGCAATAAATTAAAAAAAGACACAAACTATGGAATTCACAAAGAAAGATAAACAAAGTTTCTTTGCAGAATTAAGTTTTAGATATATAAAACAGAAGACCAATTTTAATTTTCATACTTTTTGAATAATATCGCATCGTTCAGTTTAAAATGGCTATTCCTATTTTCATGTCTAGTAGAAATCCAACTTATTCTATCAGTCTCGAATGGTAAATTTTACCATTTTTAAAAAAATATGGGATAAAACTTCATGGATTGTTAACAAATCTTCAGTTAAATGCAGCGATAGAGAATTAGCCAAAATAGGGCTATTTATACTCAACGTCATGCATTAGCATCACTTGACAAATTACACGAAATCAGGAATACAGATTAATGCTTCCTAAATAAAAGTTGCACATATTTTATTCAAATTAAAGCCTTGGGGGTGGTATTTTATTGTTATTCTAGAGGAAAGACAACACTGAATTTTAATACTTATTTTTATTTTCAGGCTATCATCCTCTTCGCTGCTCTCGCAGCCGTCAACGCCAGTTTCCTCTTGGGACATGGTGCTCTGGTCAACACCGGAGTGTCAGTGATAGATCTCAATCCCAGGATGTAAGGATATTGCTAATTAGTCATTGTACAACCAAACAAAGCTCGATTTAATAAATTTAATGCATCGAAATCATATTTTGTCATAAACTCATATTTGGTGTACTTTATAATGAATGTTTTCAATTGTTTAGGCTTACGGCAACTGTAACATCAAAGATGGACTTAGATGGAGGGTATGACATCAAAGATGGACTAATCATTAAACAATTTACCATGTTCAAAGCTACAGCATTAATGCGTCAGAATCATAATTTTATTATTAATTCGTACTAAATGCACTTGATAATGAATGTTTAAAATATTTAGGGCTACGGAAACTACGCTTTCGGCTATGACATCAAGGATGGACTCGGGGCCTCCAACTCCCGATCCGAAGTAGGCGATGCCCACGGAAACAAGAAGGGATCCTACACGCTCGCCAACATCAACGACAGGGCCCGACGAGTCGACTACGTCGCCGACGGACACGGATACCAGCTGTTGTCAAAACCAACGAACCCTGAACTGCTGCCAGCCCCCCAGCAGCCTCTCTCGTTGGCAGACCCTACGCAGGACCAGTTGTTCCAATCGTCAACCATGTAGCTTCTATTGCTCCAGCTAATGTTGGTCACGCTGCATCCTATGCCTCTCCATTGGCTGTCACTTCCCCAGCTCTTGCTGCTCCTGTAGTTTATGGTGGAATCATTGGACATGGAGCCGCCATTGGTCTTGGAGCTCCCCTTGGGCTCGGATACGTTCTTGGAAAAGCCCTTATCGATTAAATTTGATCATAAATTACTGATTAGCACGCCTAACTGAACTGTTTTATTCTGATTTTATAAAAAAAAATGAAGATATCGTTGTGAAATGTTTTCTTCCAAAGGGAAACTGAACAGATGCTTTCTTTTGACAAGTTCGCTATTCTCATTCTGTTAAGAATAATTTCACCTTTATTTATTCTTTGTAAAACAGTGGAAATAAACATTTTTATATGTACTGCAATATTTTTATCTTTGTTTAATATCAAGCACACTATCTTAATTTAAATTTTATTATGTTTTTTAGTGCTAATCTAGAGCTGAATAAAGTATTTATTAGTGCTTTCCAAAATATCATTAGTCAATATACTTATAACAGATAGTACTTTTAGTACAAATATAAAAATTATTGGCAGCACAATCGCTGAAAAAAGCATTGTAATGTTATACTTGCTTCGAAATGATTTCTTTAACAATTTCCTTCCTAAAAGGAATTTGCACTTTTAATATGGGTTTATTAAAAAGTGTATTTTCACGTAGCTTTTAATCTGTAACTGTAAAATCGTAAACGCTTGTCCTTTAAGAGTCTATAGGACCTTTAACAAGAAAAGAGCAATTCAAAAGTAGCGAAAGGGTTACTGTTTTTACGCAACAAATACTTAAAATATTTGATAGATTTTCTTACCGCAGTTACATAACACATATTCCTAAGTATGAATTTTAAGTTCAGAGTAATAATTTTAAGAACTGCAAATGTATTTTTAAAGTAAACGAATTCTGTATAAGTTGTAGAACAAAGATTTCGTTTGCGTGCAGGATTCAAATGGAAAAAACAAAACAACTCATTCAAAGAAATGTTATGCAATTCCTTCCGAAATAAAACTGCTTGGGAATCATGCAATATAGTAAATATCCACATTTGGTTTTAATGTTAAAATATGATAATACTTTTTTTTAAAAAAACTATAAGATACCAAACACTGAAAAAAACTATAGCATATAATGCTTTGATTTTGCCTAATTTTCTTCACTGTATTTGTATAAAGATAGCTAAATGATTTCATAGTAATAATATGAATAATATTTTAAGAGCCTAGCGATCAAGCACTGAAAATGTAGTTTTTTGGTAGATAAAAGCATTTAACCCATTAGCGCCCAGTTACAGAGCAGTTACATGTCACTTCCGTGGCTAAACCGAATACATTCCATTGCGTATTTTTTGCTTTGTATGCGAATTCAATAGGTATTACCAAACTCCTGAACAATTTTCAACAGGCATATACTACCAGTTAGCCATATTTTGAAGTCAAAATGTCTTCATTTTGAATTTTTAGCATTTTTCCTTTGATATATTTTTCCTTTAATATAATGTAAAGAATTAGAAAGTGGTTTTTATTTTTCATATTTTACTACATTAAAAAATCTTTAATATTTATTTTTACAGATTTTTTTATATTTTTTCCAAATTTAATTTTATCTCACAGTTAACTTAATCTTGATGTTTCAAACATAATTTCATAGAAATTTATTGAAATCTATGTTTTAAATTTATTTGGTCGATAATGGATCACTTATCACAGAGATTGTTTTGACTTTATCGTCTAAACTATTAAGGAGCACACCTTAAAATGTCCAGGTTCAGTTAAGCTTTCAAATAAAATAATTAAAAAATCTAAAAAAATTGGAAGCTTTAAAGGCCTAATAGCCCCTTAACTATATGACCACCAATTATCTTTAAATAAGAACAAATATGCTATTTTTACTTCCTTCATTTAAAAATGGTTTCGAAAAACCTTAAAAAATAATCCATGTACGTGTCAAAGTATTTTTGTAAACAAGGATGAAGACTAGTCCTTATTATGGTGTAATTGCCACCATTAACGGCATATGAGGAAGAAATGCCTTCTTTGAACACTTTCCCAAAATGATTAGCCCATAATCATGTTTAGAACTAAGAAAATATTCTAAAAATTAAGTACTGTAGCAACTATTGCTACGGTTAAAACGAGTCAGTTTTCAAAAATAAGTGTTGAATTGGATTACAGAGAGGTGAAAATGTACCTCGATTCCTTACCAGTTTCAGTTTACATTCTTCATTTTAATTCCACTATACTCAGAATTCAGGCTTAAAATATTTCTGTTTATTTTGGCAATTCATATCGACTGATTTGAATAATTTCATTGTTGCGCTGTGAAATTGTTATTATACTGTATATAAAATTATACTGGTTATTTTATAATCTAATATCTTATAATCTATAAGATAACAATTATAACCAACTGATTAAATAAACCATTATAACAAACTAATTAATTAAACTTCTGTAATTAATTAATTATACCATTTAACGGTAGCATTTTTTACCTACATTTGGAAAATAACTTAGTAGATAAATTTTAATCTACTTATTATTGAGTTTAAATAATCTATTTTAACGAAACAATTTAATTAAAACTATATTTTTCAAATTTTATTCTTACACTTATCTATATAGATGTACACAAACTGTGTTGAAAATATAAAAAAAAATATCTTGCAATTCAGTTTAGTTGGAACTTTAGACAATATTTGAATCTGAAATCGTTTCTCAAAATCAAATTTCTTAATCTTATATTGCTTTCAGATATCGGTGTTGTATGAAAAAAAATCACTTTATTTTTTTAATCGGGTATTATTAAGATGATGCCAACAAATTACAGATAATTTTAAACTTTCAATTTTTAACCTTTAATTACAATGTCGCACTTAAAAAATACAACTTTGTATTCAATGAATCACCTTCGATTTCAAAGTGATCTACTTTTCAAGAGTTTTCGTTAATTACTGCATGACAGAAATCCGGACAGCATTATTTATTTTTACATGGTTATTTTGCGTTGGTAATTCCTCTCAACAATTTTTTTATCAACTCAGACTCAAATGTCGATGAGTTTTATCAAGTCATGCAGCAATGATCTAGATTTTTAAGACAGCGAAACCAGTTTTGTTATAGTTTGATACCGCGGGAAAAGTTCATATACGGAATATTCAAAATCATTTCTGGAACACATGTACACATCTTAAAAACCGAATACAAAATTTTGCCCCTTTTTTTAAATCCAGATTATTGCTGAACAATACTTCTCATTATGAAACAAGTAAGAATGTCCCATGTTAAAAACCTACAGGTAATTGGTTACTTATCAAACCTTGTTACTGCCATTGCTGGCAGATAACATAATTCAAGAGGGACGAGGAGACATCACCAACAAAGTAATCAAATTATCGAAGCTTAAAGTCAAAGTAATTATTTACAATAAATAATATCAACATTCATATGAGTTGTATATCTGCTGTCAATAAACTGCTCTTTTTAATAAGAATTGAATCTTGAATTATGGGATGCTCAAATTTTGTCCCTTATTTGAGCTTTTCTTTTGTTTTTGTTGCTGTTATCTCAATACACCAAAAAAGTACGCATAGCAATGTTCCTCAGAATGGATTACTAATTCTTCCCTTCCATAAATTCTTATTTTCCCATTTATTATCACTCCTAATGTTTGATTAATTTTATTTGGTAAAAAAATAAATAGATGAGGGCTGCAGATATAATTTTCCCGTCTCCAATACGATATTCCATCTCCCTTTTTAAGGCCGCGGTGGCCTAGTGGTAGGGTCTCGGCCTTGGGGCCGGAGGGTTCCAATTTCGAAACCTAATTCCACTGAAGATCCGCCGTGTATGGGGCCCTCTGCACGCTAAATCACTCGCAGTGGCCAAACGTCCTCCCGTTGGTGTAGTGTGGAAGCTTGGAGAGGGGGTGCCAACTCAGGTGTCGTCCTTGACATCTGACCGTGGTTCAAAATTACGAGGTCCGTCTCAAATTAGCTCTCGTTTTGCTTCCTGAAAATTAACTCTTAGTAAATTTTGAAAAAAATTAAAATGTGATTAGTTCAAAGGATTTCTTAGAAATATTTAATTTAGTTATATTCTGATGTGCATGCATTCAACATTTCAAAACAATAATTTGCAAAAAAGTTAGTCGAGTCCATCATCTCCTTAAGGTAAATATTTATTTAAAAAAAGAAAAGACTAGAAATCACTTAGATTATTTTTTTCTGACATCTTTATTTCTTAGTTTCAAATAAGTAATTTTTTATTTACATTTAAGAGCTACGCTTACGCGTTTGAATATATTTTGACACCCAATAATGAACAAGTACTCTTAAAAATTATTTCAAAACACTCCGTGCAAATCAAATTTTGAATCATGATATCAAAGTAAAAAATTTCCACATATTGCGTGTTTAATTGCTAATAAAATTTTATTTTATGTAAAGGGCCTTTTGTTTGCTCTCTGCTGGTTGTTAAAATAAGAGAAGTTCAAGCAATTTTCCTATTAGAAACAAAACTTACGATCTCGATGGTGTAAATAAACAATAAGACAAAGAATTAAATTACACATTAAATAAATTTTTAAAAGTACTTATATGCACATTTAGCATGAAGAAATTTTTTTTAATAATTATAAAGCATAAATCATATAAAACCTAAACATTTTTAATAGCCCATTGCAATTAGGTAAAATAGCGGAGAAAATTTATATAGTTTTGAAACTTTGGTCAAAAATTCTTTGATCTCAAGGATATCAGAACCGAAAAGTTTCCACCTCTAGGGGGGAGCTTCCCCTCCTAGGGGGAGAAAACCGATGTGAAGTGGGGTGTTTGGTCAGTGTTTCCCAGATTTCTTCAACCCTACACATTCAATGTTAAAAATGATATAGATGAAAGTCGTAGAGTATAAAATTTTGTGTCGAATGAGTACCAACACTATACATTTTGTTGCAGTAGTACGATTACAAACGCTTATGAAAGTTGCAATGATTTTTCAATTTCAAAATAGCGGGAGAATAATTCATTATTCTTACAAAAGAAGACGCATCAATCAAAGATTGTATGTAAATAAAGTTTGTATGTATAAGTATTCACTTTGTAAGCAAATAAATATGTCAGTGTACCAATACTAGAGCGCTAATGTGGTTTGAAAGTTAGGAGAGAGCGTACAACTAGTCCATTGCAATGAGACCGAAAACGACAATTAAGAGAAAATTTCATTAATTTTTGAAACTTTGGTCAAATACTCTTCTGACATCAAGGAAACGGAAACCGTAAAGTTTCCACCCCTGAGGGGGGAACTTCCCCCCCTCGATATTGCAAAACCATCAAAGTACAAAATGATTCTACCCAGCTTATTAAACAATAATTAACATTGCTTATTTTTTTAACTGCAATTAATTATTTTCATAAATATTCTAATTATATGTAGCCTCGTGCTGGCCATGTTTCATAATATCTTTGATACAGTTCCACAGCGACCAGTTGGTAACTCTGACAACCTTTACTTCGTTCTTGATGGAGGCTCTCTTATTCATCGTGTAGTATGACCAAAGCAAGAGACTTTTGGTGATGTTTACACCACATATATGTCTTATATCAAAAGAAAAGTATCAGGAGAAATAATTTTTAATGAAAGCGCAGTTCTCCTTGACTGTCAGGGACAATTTCTAAGCAATCTTGCAAATAAGGATAATTTCATTTCGCAAACTTTGTAGCAACAGATGATTCTGATGTACATATTGTGAAGACATATAGACATATGAGAAGATTAAGAAATAAGTTGTTCTAATTGGCCAAGATGTTGATCTTCTTGTTTTACTTAATGCTCTTACTCCAGACTATATGGACATTCTCATGCTGAAAGAGGGTAAAGGTAAAATCAAAGATAGGTTCTATAGCTCTAAATCTCTGCGGATTGTAATCTTGTGATCGAATGCAAAAAATCCATTCACTTCCTTCATGTGATTAGTGGTTGTGACACAAATTCAGGGTTCTATGGAAAGGGAAAACTACAAGCAGTGCAATTTTTCAACCACAGTAAATACCTGTATATGTATACTAATATATGTATACCTAAATATGTATACTAATGTAATTGCTCTTGCTTACTTATATGATATAATAAACTTCTTCGTCCTCTTTTTCGATGATGTCTCTTGCTTCGGTATTAATACAGCTTTGGCCTCGACAGTTCTTGCACAAAGTAGTACAACGCAGGTTAGTTCTGACACATTTGCATTTTCCCCACAGCCTTTTATTACATCCACAAGTAATTAGAGACACTATTTTAGCTGGCGCCGGTTCTTTAGTAGTGTATATGGGCGTCAACGACTTATTCACTACTTCCATCCCCAGATAGATGGGTTCAAACACTGTCCTTGCCATGTTTGCTCTTGGTGGAATGTGCGACGGCAGTGTTGATGTGCAGCTTCTGTGGTTGGTGGTAACTTGGAGAAAAGAATAGCAGAACTTGCTTGACCTACTAGTTTATTGAAACAGTCATACCTCATCTTATTCAAGCTACTTTCTTCGTGTTGCTGTACAATGCGATGATGAACCTCTCTCCTGCTCTTTCAATCTCAGTAAAAGTTGATTTAGGGTTATTAAGGATCTCAGGGATATCTTGCAAGTATTTACAGTGGTTGAATAACTGCACTACTTGTAGTTTCTCTTTCCATAGAACCCTGAAGTTGTGTCACAACCACTAATCGCATGAAGGAAGAGAATGAATTTCTTGCATTCGATCACGAGATTAGAATTTTGAAGATCTTTAGAGCTATAGAACCTATCTTTGACTTTGCCTTTACCCTCTTTCAGCATGAGAATATCCATATAGTCTGGAGTAAAAGCAGTAGGTAAAACAAGAAGATCAAGATCTTGGCCAATTACAACAACTTGTTTCTTAATCTTCTCATATATCTCTATAGCGGTCTTCACAGTATGTACATCAGCATCATCTGTTGCTAAAAAGTTTGCGAAATGAAACGCTCCTTATTTACAAGATTGCTTAGAAATTGTCTCTGAGAGTTAAGGAGAACTGTGCTTTCATTAAAAATTATTTCTCTTGATACTTGATTATGAAACATGGCCAGCACGAGGCTACATATACTTAGAATATTTATGAAAATAATTTATTGCAGTTAAAAATAAACAATGTTAATTATTGTTTAATAAGCTGGCTACGATCATTTTGTGCTTTGATGGTTTTGCAAGTTCGAGGGGGGAAGTTCCCCCCTCAGGGGTGGAAACTTTATGGTTTCCGTTTCCTTGAAGTCAGAAGAGTATTTGACCAAAGTTTCAAAAATTAATGAATTTTTCTCTTAATTGTCGTTTTCGGTCTCATGGCAATGGACTAGTTGTACGCTCTCTCCTAATTTCCACACCACACTAGCGCTCTAGTACTGACATATTTATGTGCTTACAAAAGTGAATACTTATACATACAAACTTTATTTACATAGAATCTTTGATTGATGAGTCTTCTTTTGAAAGAATAATGAATTTCTTTTGAAAATTGAAAAATCATTGCAACTTTCATAAGCGTTTGTAATCGTACTACTGCCACAAAATGTATAGCGTTGCTACTCATTCGACGCAGAATGTTATACTCTACGACTTTCATCTATATCATTTTTAACATCGAATGTGTAGGGTTGAAGAAATCTAGGAAACACTGACCAAACACCCCACTTCACATCAGTTTTCTCCCCCTAGGAGAGGAAGCTCCCCCCTGAGAGGTGGAAACTTTTCGGTTTTGATATCCTTGATGTCAAATAAGTATTTGACCAAAGTTTCAAAACTATATAAATTTTCCCCCTATTTGCCATTTTTCGGTCCAATTGCAATGGACTATAAGTAAATATCTCACATTTGTTATTAATAAACCAAAAATCATTAAAATATTTTACAGAAATTTTTTTCTACTATTTAAGAATGTTGTACCAAAATCAAGAGAAAAATTCGTAGCAAGTTCAGAAATTGATATAATTCGTTAGAATATCTAGTGCAACCTTAATTAAAAATCCATCAAGACTGTTTTCGAAGGGAAACTGTTCGTCACCCTGCTCTCTTTAAAAAAATTTTAAAAATAAAAAATATTTTGTTACTTCCTTTACCGGCTCTTACACACAAGTTTGGCCTTCAAGTAATGTTACATTCCCCACCGAACGGATCAAAATACGTGGAGAAAGTCAGACATTCCGTCGAAGGCCCTTGCTCAATAAAATAGACGCAACTGTTACGTGTTTCATGAATAAAAAGTGAACATTATCACACCCATTTTTAAATTTATTTAATTACCTCAAACCAAAAACAGTAAAGGTGTACGGCTCCAGTTGTAGAAGGTAGCTTTTCTTGTATTAGGGTGGAGTCATCGAGTGCATTTCGTTAGGACAAACATTACCGTGGATTTCTGTGTTGTTGTCCTTGTCAAGTTTAGTATAAAATGTTAAAAGTTTCCGCATTGCATTACAGTTCAAACTCAGTGTCTCTGTGTAATCAGTTCAATATGTTCATTAAGGTGAGTATTTTAGCAGTATTTTAATCAGGAAAGTAAATAATTTTTGTTAGAAGATATCCAATACCGTCTCTTTTCCAAATATTTGGCTTATTTTGCATTACATAAATAATAATAATAATAAAAGAATATTATAAAATATAAAGTGAGAAAACAGAAAAATTACTTTTCATCCTGATTTTTTAAAAATATTTTCAATCATATACTTAGCATTTTTCTGTTTGTGAAAAAATTGGATGAGTTGTTTCCTCAATATTCTCGTTTATTTTCGCAAGAAGGTTTCAACATATGAAATTTGGTCAAAAATATCTTTCCAATATATTTTATGTAAATAAATGTTCTTTTTAGCATAAATTTAAAAGCATTTAAAAATTGCTTTTTTTTCAAAAAAACTGTTTATTGCTGTTGATTTAAAATTTCGAAATTTTGATATTATCCGTTCATACTTTGGTAATTGTTTTTCTAAGAAGACGCTTTTAAAATTCGAACTATTATCTAGTATCTATTTAATGATGTGTTTGGTCGTCACTGTTTTTCTCTCATTTCGACTACATTTAAAAAATGTAATATAAATTCGTGCAATGATAAATTCCCCGGAAATATATGTATTTAATATTTTCATTGTGCAAAGTAGCAATGTGAATGTAAATAAGTAGATTAACTAAAATTACATCGAACATTTTCTTGTAAACAAAAGCGCCGCATCTTAAACTTTTTAATAAATGTGGCTCTTTCTATTAAAAAGAATATTATATGCTGCTATCTTATTCATTTATCTAACTCACTTCCCTCATTTCATATTTTATGACTATAATACTATGCATAATGCATCTGTTTTAAGCGAGTTTTTACTGTTCTTTAAAACTTAACGTTGTTCAAAGTTATTAGAAGATGAGAAATTAATATTTGATTCTGCAACGCATTTGAATGAATATTTTAATTTTAGGTCGCCATCATCTTCTTCGCTGCTGTTGTGGCAGTCAACGCTAGTGTCCTCTTGGGACATGGTGCTCTGGTCAACACCGGAGTCAGTGCTAGATCTCAAAGTCAAGATGTAAGTGTAATGTTAACTATTCATAAAACAATTTAACTTGTTCTACAGAATTAATGGGTCAGAATCATAATTTTATTCTTAATTCATACTAAATGCACTTTATAATGAATGTTTTAAATATTTAGGGCTACGGAAACTATGCTTTCGGCTATGACATCAAGGACGGTCTCGGTGCCACCAACTCCCGATCTGAAGTAGGCGATGCTCACGGAAACAAGAAGGGATCTTACACCCTCGCCGACATCGACGGCAGGGCCCGGCGAGTCGACTACGTCGCCGACGGACACGGATTCCGAGCCGTCGTCAAGACCAACGAACCCGGTACCGCCGCCAGTGCCCCAGCTGCCGCCCTCGTCGCCAGCCCCTACGCCGGACCCGTCGCCCCAGTGGTCAACCATGTAGCCCCTGCTGCTGCCGTTGTCGGACACTCTGCATCCTACGCAGCTCCTTTGGTTGCTGCCGCCCCAGCTCTTGCTGCCCCAATTGCCTATGGTGGAGTGAATGGACACGGAGCCGCCCTTGCCGCCCCCGTAGCCTACGGTGGAGTCATCGGACACGGAGCCGCCCTAGCCGCCCCCGTAGCCTACGGTGGAGTCATCGGACACGGAGCCGCTCTTGGTCTTGGAGCTCCTCTTGGACTCGGATATGGTCTGGGATATGGCAAAGCTCTTATTAATTAAAATTCCTTTGTCTAGAAAATTCTAGTTTAATATTTGAATAAGAACAGAAGTACTTCGTGATATATTTTTAGTGAATGAATATACTGAACTCATTGCATTTTCCTAGAAAATTATGATAAGAAACTGAGCACAGAGATTTTTTAAAAAATTCTTATTATTGTCTTATTATTATACATTCATCCATCTTTAATGTATTCATTCAGAAAGACTGTAAATAAAAATTTTAAATCAAACTTTGGCAGTTTGTGACTTATTTTATTACCAGGTTTGGAATCTAGATAAACTCTCAAATTTTTCTAGTTCCTTTAGAGATTTATTTTGTTGCATTTTTAACATCAATAATTTCAATTTGGTTCTCAATTAAAGCAGCGTAACTCGTAAATAGCATAGCTAAGAATTTTTATTAATGTTTGATTAATAAATTTAATCAATTTTTAAATAATATTTTCATTAAAATTTAGTCAATTTATAACTGTCGTAAATAGCATATTTCAGACTATTACTTACACTATCATTAAATTCTGAGTTTCGTATTTTTACAAAGGGAAAATATTCTTAATTTCATTTCGCCTACTCTTTGCATTCAGATTGCCTTTTCTCCAAACATATAAGTGTCCCGCATGTGAAAAACGGAAATTCTTGAAATTGTTTTAAACTTTCTTCAGAAAACAGCTTAAATAATTTTTTTTGAAAAACATATGAATTATAAATTAAAATATGTTACATGAAATGTTAATCTGGTGTGTCTTATTAGTCTGTAAGGACCTGTATCATATTTTGTTGTCAAAGTGACCATTAACTGCCACTAGAGGTCCAACTAAACTCCAGTATAAGTGGTAGGTTATATTCCTGTAGGAATTTCAGAGAAGCTTGTACACATATGTGTTTGGTTTGGAGAAAAACAAGGAAAACTGACAGCAATCGGTGTACAACCATTCTCAAAGTACATATCTGTCATACAGTTTTTTT
This sequence comes from Araneus ventricosus, assembly GCA_013235015.1. NCBI lineage: Eukaryota > Metazoa > Arthropoda > Arachnida > Araneae > Araneidae > Araneus > Araneus ventricosus. The sequence continues at coordinate 16,415 of BGPR01004018.1, forward strand.
TAATAATGCTGGTAAAGAGCAGATCTGAAGGATAGAATTCATAATCTTCTTCCTCCGCTTCATGTTCCTCAGCCATACTTTTACCTCCTAGGCCACTGGTGAGCAACTTTTGACCTGAATACCTCATCATATGCAAGTTAATATGGAAATACTATGGAGAAAGGAAGCATTGAGATGTATTCCGTGTATTGCCTACTTCTTAGAGAAAGCTAAATGGGAGGACAATATTAAGCGTCATCCTCCAAAATTCTACATCACGCAAGCAGGAGGAAATTTGGAGCCTATGAACTTAACGTGCAGCTAGATAGGGTACACTGCAAATTTTTATTGGAGTCGAAACTCAAATCCGAAAACTTTTGGACCAGAAGCAGAGACTGCCACTAGGCCAGAGGACCTTTTGTTTGCTCATTAAAGTTAATAGGCTAGTATTAAACATATAAATTCGGGTCAAACACAAATTCTAAATATCTTTGCGAGCTGCCTCTCATTCCGTTAGACATTTACTGGAATCGGATCTCAAATCCGAAACTCTTTGGATCAGAAGCAGAGACTTTGGCACAACGGCCTTTCGTTGCAAATAAATGATTTTGAACGAATTTGAAGAATATAGTACCTCTGACACGAAACTAATATTCACCATAAAAAATATTGGAAGTGAAAATGGATCGAAATGCAGACGATCGCCCAGAAGGTGGAATTGAACCACTCTGACTCTCGTCAGCTACGGGTTTGAAGCCCGCACACCGGACCACCGATGATCATCTGGGCATTCCTATCCTTCACAGTCGACGCTATATATTACGCTTATCCAATTGTAAAACTAAAAAGTGGTACGTTTTAATAACAATTAGTATGTGTCATTCGACTCTGATAGCAAACTTTGAAGAAACAAGATCTCAGTATTTCCAAAAGCAACTATTATTAAGATATCTCCAGTAATTCTTAAACGAAATTTCATGAAAAAATTTGCAAATTTTCTTCGAGTGCTGCAAAATCAGAATATCAGATAGTTTCGGCTTAACTGACATGCATAGAACAGTAGCAGTTTCGAAAGATTTTATTTTTAGCTCGAATACTGATTTCTTTAATATGTATTTATAGCATGTATAGAAAAAATATGCAGATGGGAAACGTGATTACAAGGGTTGAAAAATTTTGCAATAAAGAAAGAGGTGATTAAAAAAAATCACCGATAGCATTATTTCATGGTCATGAAAAACCAATTTTGTAGTTCTGATTCCCGAATAAAAAAATTTATAAATAATTTTGCTGAAAATTTCTTGGTATAAATAACATTAGCAGTAGAGGTACAATCATTGAATTGTACATAAATTTGTCGTTAACAGAAAAAAGTGTACAGTCGCGGAAAAAAAAGCAGCCACCCAGCATTAGTCCGCAGCTGTTCATTTTATTTTAAAACAAAAGGTGAAAATTTTCAGGAAATAACGTCTACTAATAGATTCCAGGCCTAAAATGTCCATAAGCGGTCGTCTACATATTTATAATTGCACTAACTTCAAAATTTCCAATGACAACATACATTTTTATCAACGGATTTCAAAACTGCATGAAAAGTACCAAAGTGCTCGGAAACCAAATTTCATTATCCAAGCTCAGTAACTTTTAAAATTATAAGCAAATAAAATTTTGAGTCTTTAATGCTAAAGTAAAATTTTGAATTTATATTGATATCTTGAGAAATAATATAGTTTTTGACCTATAATTTTTTTTCTTTTAATAGTTTGAAATATTCTACACATTCTGAATTTATACATTTGATTTAAAAATAATTTTGAGCACATGAAATATTTTATGATATTTGATGTTAAAAAATTTTTGAGTAGCAACACTTATAAATTTTAACAGTAATCGCTGCAGATGGCTATCTCATAAGCCCATGCAAAATTTCAGCTTATTCATAAGAATAGTTTTGAAGTTCCATTAAATTTTCTATTTTTGCTCTAATTCGATTAAGGGGGCGGCATATATTTCAAAACCATTTTCATTATTAAATATAATCATTATACCATTTTAATTTATAAAATTTAAATATATAAACATTTAACTATTTATATATATATAAATTAAAAATTATAAATTAAAGTGGTGTAATATTACACTATTTTTTTTTACGCATCAAGTTTTAACGATTGTAAAATGTAGATCATTATTTTGAAAATCTATATGTATATAAAACGCTTATGTGGACGCAAAATCGGGCCGAATTTCTTAATCGCATCTTGGCTACACCTCGCAAGTATCGTTTGTTTACATCTGCGAAAAGTCCAAGATAACAATTTTTTTTTGAGACTACGTTTTTTCTTTTAACGTTCAATAATTTGAACAAAATAAGTTTAAGTCTGCAGTTTCGATTAAGCAAATGAATAAATGTCTCCTATATGTCCTTTTTAATTAGAAGGTTGAGAAATGGACTATTTCATCTCTGGATTACCCACATTTTCTGAGTTTTAAAAAAAACATGAGTGACTACCTAGAGAAAAATGCTGTACCTTTCTTAACTAAATTGCAACTGGAGTTAGTTTGTATACATGTGGGAAGCTTTCTGAGCAACATTTTGATTAAAAGAGTGCATATTTGAAGTTTTGGTTAAGAAAGCAACAATTTGTGAAATTCAATTATATAAAGCTAAAAGTAAATAACTACAATGGTTTTAATTTTGAATAGTTAATATGGACATATTTTAAGCCACTTTTCTCCATAATATGTCCTTTTTCAGCTAAAAGATTGTTAAATCATCTGTCGACAACTGAAATTTTCTGTGGTTTAAAACATAAATGACTACCCATAGAAAACATTTATATATCTCCTGACTAAATAATAATTAGATTGAATATGTATGCAAGTGAAGAAACTTTTTTGAGCAACATTTCCTTGAAAAGAGTGCATGTTTAAAATTTTGGTTAAGAAAGCAACAAATAGGAAATTTTTGAAAAAGGCTATCTCATCAGTTTTAAGGTATCCGACTGTGTTCGGAGACATTTTTTTGAAAAATAACTTATATATATTTTTTAATGTTATTTTTAAACTGCATATGTTTTAAAACTATGAAAATATTGTAAACTTAAGCTTTCAAAATAATATTTTTTTTAAAAAAACTGAGAAATTTGTAGAAAAATGACTAAAATATTTGCCTTACGCTAACAGCCATCGGCAAAATCATATTCTAAATATGCATAAATCCTTGTAGGAATACATTTTTATGATAGTTATCTGTATTATGCTCTAAAATATTTCTTGTACTTCAAAATAGTTTTGAGATATAGCTGAACATAGTTACTAAACTGGTAATTTTTCAGAAAAAATGGTTTTCGTTTATATTTAAACACTTAAAAATATTACTTTATTTTAAAATTGACCTTAGTTTTTAGAGGAAACCATCAAGCATATTACAGAAAACAATCGCAGAAAATTTTATATCAATACTTGAATAACGTTTTGAGAAATCATTGTTACGGTCGACAGTTTTCCTCAAAAATATCATTTCTCAGAAAACGCATTTAAAGTTTTCATGCAACTTAAAATAATGCTTACAGTTCGGTAATAAAACAGCTGTAATTCCATTTGTAATTCACGTAGAGTAAAAAGTGAGACAGTTTTAGAAAGCTGATTAAACAGGCTAACAAAATTAAGTCATAAAAATGTTTTTGATAATTTCATCAAAAACGACGATTTTAAACCAGTCGGATACCTTAAAAAGCTAAAACAAAAGAATTATTATGTTTTTTAATAGCCAATATGAACATATTTTAAGCCACTTTCCTCCCTAATAAGTTCATTTTTAGCTGAAATGTGGTGAAATAGGATATATCACCCTTTTTTGAGGAAAAAGAAAATATTTTTGAAGAGTTTCAAAAAAGGCTATCTTGTCAATTTTAAAAAGATAAAAATACACAATTATTATGCTTGCAATTTTAAATAGTTATTTTAATTTTAAATAGTTAATATCGGCATATTTCAAGCCACTTTACTATTTAAATTGTCCTTTTTCAGATAAAAGTTGGTAAAATAGGTCATCACTCGACAACTTAAATTTTCTGAGCTTTAACACATAAATAACTACCCAGAGAAAAAAGTTATATCTTTGTTGGTTAAATAAAAATTGGAGTGAGTGTGTAACATGTGGGGAAATTTTTCCCTGCAGCATTTCATTGAAAATAGGTCATGTTTAAAATTTTGTTTGGGTGAAGTTATGGCAAATAAAGCTGTTGAAGATATTGTCAGTTGTGTATGTCAAGAAGTTTTAAATGACTCATTCCTGATTGATGTAAATTATTTTGAATTTTAATCATCTTAGAATTAAATATATTAGCATTCATATTTCTCTCTAACTTTTACATATATATATATATCAGTACGACCAACAGATTTTAATTTTAGAAATTGATGAAAAATTAATTTTAGGAATTCATACAATTTCAAATAATTTAAATTTACGTTTAGTTATTAATGTACTTATAATTTCCTATTACTAACAGAAATGTTTTGTTATTAACTGTTCGGAGAGCGAGTGACGCGAGATGTCATTCCAAAAGAATTGCAATGTGATTCTTAGGGGTTGGCGAGCGGAGCGAGCAAGGGGTGTAACCGCCAAGTAACGTTCCAAGTGCGAAATACTTTAAAATGCTGTTACCGATATTTAAACGCAAACAGAGAACTTCTCTATCTAAATGTGGAGACTACCCCTTTATTTTTCCATAACTCTCTTACGAATGAAGATCGAAAAACATGCAAATTGAATTCGCGGACAGTTTTTTAGATAATTGCAATTACTTAGAAGTTAGGGATTGAAAAATGATTTTCGACTCCAAACCCAACCCTGCTTTTTAACCTAAGGCAGGTGTCGTCCTCGTTATCTGACCACAGTTAAAAATTACGAGATCCGACCCAAAACAGCCCTCGTGTTGTTTCAAAGAGGGACTTTAATATAACTAAACTAACTTTATCCCAATGTTCCTCGGTAGAAAGCTTTCGTCAGTTGACTACTCTTCACCCTCGGTGCAACATATTACTTGCAGGTTTTATAGAAATTCAAAAGCAGCGTCGAATAAAAAATATTCTAATGGAAAAATCATTTTTTTTCAATTCATGAAATACAAAATTTTTATAATTGCGTACATTATGCTTCTTTATACAAATAAATGTTGATGTTTCCTTGCGTTCATTCTCTGTTTTTGATTTTTGAAACTCGCAAAGCGGATTATTATTCGAGATGTTCATTAGTACCGAATTTTCCAAAGTATGAATGGAGTTCTTCTTGACGTAAGGTTAAGTACATTCTACAATTCGCGGCTGAATACAAACAAGATACGTGGAGTTAAACTAGAATTTTCTTAAAAATTTTCTTCGTTACCCTCAAGAATCTGCTAAATAACATTTCCAATTTTCCCTCTGAGTGCAAATGATCTTATCTCCTACACTTTCTTATATACTTACAAAATATGATCTGTTTTGAGTTTAGCTTCGTCGAAGTTTGAAGAGAATCGAGTATACAGTTTGAAACAGGGGTTCTCCCCTTCGACTGATTTGATCGGAAACTTCACACTGAACTACAATTTAGACGCAAAGAATAACAAACTTAACTTCAAGCATCTTACCTCACGCGTTTTAGAATTGCATTCACACGACTAGACATACTGATCGACATTTAATCCTTTGATGGGCTTAGATAAAAATTTCATACGCATCTACAAACAAAATTCTTGAGAACCTCCCGTATAAGTAAGAAGAGTATCGCTTCCCGGTGGAAATTGAAATGATAATGTGGATTTTAGGGCCCATGACCGATGACTGGTCGTACCTCAGTAAAAGGGGGGGGGGGGGGGGGCCGGCGCATGCGCAGCTGGTAACGGGGGCTATTTTGATTCGGTCTCTGTACCGGTATATTTGTCCGTGGAAACCCGTCTTTCTTCACATCCGCGATGCTGAGGCAGAATTGAGGTTCTCTATTTTGATTACAACTACAAATTCTATATAAAAAAGCTATTTGCAATTTGCAAGCTATTTGAAAACAATTCTTTACAAAAATTAGATTCCAGTTTTGGAGGCAATTAAAAACTGATAATTACAAAATAATATAAATAATTATATTTTAAAATCCAATGTTAAATTTGAAATATAAGAAACTTAGTAAGTATAATTAAAACAAAATTTGCAGACATTATGTGTTTATGTATTACGTCCACGCCCATTAAAAGTCTTGTTGGAGAAGCGACCTCTCGAATGAGGTTTTTTCGGCTAGCATCTGGATTCTTAGTATAATCTCGGTTAAGTTATTACCAGTCAAGCATCACAGAACCAATGAGTATATCACTTCTCTGCATACTTTTAGTAAATGTGTTAAATTTATATTTTAAATAGCGCATATCGTTTCTTTTTCTTTCAAAACAAATATGCGTTTCATATTACAAAACCGCACGACTTGAATTTTTTCAAACCAGTAAATTCGCTATTTCCTTGATTGCTGAAAAATAAATAAACAAGTCATGTATAACTTACTTAGGTCACTTTCTATTTATTACGCATGATGCAACTCTTATATCTTCCGCATTCTAATCGGGAAAGTTCAGTCGCCCCGTTACTTCAAAAAGAAACAAAAGCAAAATATTCTGTTAACATAGAGCACTCAATACCACAGAATATTTTTCTGATGGCAATGTCAATGAATCCGAGAAACATTAAATTTCCTTATTCCAGGGTGGGGTTGCCATTTCATTCGACTGGTCTTGTTTGAATCTATAAGTGAGAAATTACGTATACCGGTGTTTTGTCCTTGTCTGCTCTAATATATAAAGCAGCAGTTTCCGATTGGAGATCATAATTAAACTCATTCACTTGTGCTAATAATCTTCAGTCAACATGATTGCTAAGGTATGTTTGAATAACTTTTGTTATAAACGGAAATAAAATTTTGTACATGCCAAATTAACTTCCTTTTCTTTATTATTTATTTCCAAAGATTCTCTTAAAATTGAATGCAAAATCTAATGAAAGCTTCTAAAATGAACAAGTCGCTAGTTTAGCAATGGTTAGTCGAAAATATCTCAGGAAAGAATGTTATTGTGTTTTATGGACTAAAGTGTATTAGTTGTAAGTCGTATATATGTATGTTTTTGCATCATTGCCATATCTAAGTTTTTTAAAATCATTTTGTATAATCTATCAACAGATAGATGAAATTATTTACTTATATTTTTAACGTGAAGAAAAAATCTTTTAACAAAAATGCTTAATTAATTAACAGAACAAAAGAAAAATAATTCAGTCAGACATTTCAAATAATTATCCTTGCGCATTTCCTGTCGTGACTGTAAAGCTTAAAATTTCTAATCCATTTATTCCAAAATAAATTTTTGTTTCAGTATTTTCTCCAGAATTTTTGAAACATTTCTTCAAAAACTAAATGAAGACAGAAATATATTAATTTACTTTTTAGGCAAAGGACAATTACCATTAAATACTACTAAGACAGTTTACAGGATAAATAGATCGCTATGAAAATAAAAGAAAAAAAAAGAAAAAAACATGAATGCACCTAAATAACAAAACATCTCTATTAATTTAAACAAATAATCTTTTAAAATGAGGGTATATTCTTTAAATTAATGAAACATTAACATTCAAGACTGAAAGAAAGAAAAGGACGTTAAGCTTATTTATCCAAGCTTATATAGCTTAGCTTCCCATCACTCAAATTGCTCTGAGACGACACAGTGAAATAAGAATCCAATATGAAGGAGAATAATTAATAAATGTTCGCATCCGACCATTCATCCAGCTGGATAATATTATAGTTGGTATTTCTTTCTTGGCAATAAAAGTAAAAACTACTATATTTTTTCTAGGTCACCATCCTCCTCGCTGCTTTTGTAGCCGCCAACGCCAGTGTGCTTTTGGGACACGGAGCTCTAGTCAACACTGGAGTCAGCGCCAGCAGCCGCTCTCAAGATGTACGTTGATTCATTGCGTAGCACTGTAATTTGAATAATAATTTTAACTAACTATATATGTTAAGATACATCACATTCTCACTTTATAATTACTTTTACAGGCATTCGGAAACTATGCTTTCGGCTATGACATCAAGGATGGACTTGGTGCCACCAACTCCCGATCCGAAGTAGGAGATGCCCACGGAAACAAGAAGGGATCCTACACCCTCGCCGACATCGACGGAAGGGCCCGACGAGTCGACTACGTCGCCGACGGACACGGATTCCGAACTGTCGTTAAGACCAACGAACCCGGAACCGCTGCCAGCGCCCCAGCCGCAGCCCTGATCAACAGCCCCTACGCCGGACCCGTCGCCCCAGTCGTCAACCACGTAGCCCCTGTGGCACCAGCTATTGTTGGTCCCGCTGCATCCTATGCCGCTCCTTTGGCCGTCGCCGCCCCAGTTGTTGCTTATGGTGGTGTTCTCGGACACGGAGCTGCCCTCGCCGCCCCTGTAGCCTATGGTGGAGTTATCGGACATGGAGCCACCCTTGGTCTCGGATATGGTGTGGGTTATGGCAAAGCTCTCATCCACTAAACTTTCTTTGTCTGGACAATTGTACTATCATATATTCAACAAAAAGAGAAGAAATTAAAGTGTCGATTTCAACTGAAGAACCCAAATTACTTTTCTCTTGTAGAAGATCATCATAGTGTAAATATTTTGTTTAAATTCAATTGAATCCAAAATTAATCTTCTGTTCTCTCATGTTATCATTAATTTATTCGAACAAAAGCACTGTAAATAAATATTCTGAATTTTATTTTCATGGTTTGTGAATTTTTTTAACAAAAAGAATTTTTTCACAGCTATGCGCTCATTTTAAATATTCTCTATTTTTTCTTTTTGATTAAAATCGGTACTTTAGTATGGTAAGTAGGAATAGGGCAATTAATGCTTTTTTCTTTTGTTATGTTTAAATTTTAGAATGTCTAGTTTTGCAAAAATATAAAACGTCTCGTGAAAAATATTTAGATACATTTATGCGCTGCCATATATTTTCTGTTGAACTTCAAAATTCTCTTTGTTACTGATAAGTATACTCTATCAGTAACACTTTAAACACATTAAAATACTTTGTATCAAAGTTTTACTCTACAGAAAACTTTAACCTGATTTAGCCTGAAAATTCATAGACATCTAAAAGACCAGAGAATATAGGAGGTAGACAAAAAAATTAGTTAGTTTTCCTGAACGCTATTGACTTTTTGTAATTCCAATTTCAGGCTGTAATTTCTAGTTTCTAATATTAAATTTTATGAGTTATCACTTGAGAAAATTCAAGTTTGACGGCAGTTCTGTACTCTTAAGCCTAAACAAAATTTTAATAAAAAATTACCTATATTGCAATATACAAAAATTTGAAAGCATATTCATGCCTCAAAATTTTAAAATGGCAGGAAAGCATGAGATTAAATGCTTGAAGAAAAGAGGAAAATCATTTCAGTGTACTTCACACACAATAAAAACAAACAAACCTGAAATCAAATATATGTTACCACGCTTTATAAAATTATTACTTTGAAGCAGGTGCGATAAAATATTTCAGAAATGCAATGAATGCTAAAGTGAAAATTCTGCTTTGGAGTTAATTTCCCAAGAAAACAATTTATACTATCACAACCGTAACAATTGCAAAAACACGTGAATATAATATTTGCTATAATGCGATTGATTTCAATTTTATTTACAACAATAAAAACATTGTTAAAATTCATGTATTAAAACAAATTGAAACATTAATTAAAAATGAACAAAATTTCGCATGGAAATAAAATAGGTGTCATTGAAAAGCTAATATTTTTATCGTTAAGATGATGTAAAAATGGGGGTTTTGCGATAATAGGATCCGAAGTTATTTCGGAAACACGTTAAAATTTAAAGTAATTTTAAATAATTTAAATTCTAATTAAAATTTCGGAAAATCCTTTCTTAAAGAGCACCTACTCCCCAAGAAGCAATCGCCTACCAAATTTCAAGTTTATTGTCCCAGTGGTTTGGAAGATTTCGTGTTGAGTGAGTGAGTGTGTCATGGTATTTTCCTTTTATATATAAAGATTCCCTTATCTTTTATTTAATTCATTGGCAATGAGCTCCCTGTCGCAGACGCCCTTTTCGTTTGCGACCCCATATTCTATTGCAAAAGTTGTTTGTCTTGATGTGTACGATTAACCCCGAGAAGTTTGTCACACCGAATTTTGGAACACCCTGTATATATAATTCAGAATTCAATAACTTGTAATTGCATAAACCACGTCCGAACTTATTTTTGTCAGTAGCATATCACAAAAATAGTATCCCGTACTGCTTTCTAGATATTATTGATAATTCCTATTGATACTAAACTGTTACCATAGGAATCGATGGAAACAAACCTGTCCGATTATCACGTTGGCTTATTAAAAAATCAATAAAATTAGTATAGATGCTACATTTAAGGGAGTTGCAGAAAGTCAGGCTAGTCGGCAATGGTAATCGACAATTCATAAACAAAACTTTTAAGCACTTTCTGATTTAAAACTAACATTTTATAAAAAAATTACTGAAAGTGTGAACATTTTACAAAAGATCGATAAGGAGGCAATCGCCCAGAAGGTGGAATTGAACCACTCTGACTCTCATCAGCTACGGGTTTGAAGCCCGCACACCGGACCACCGATGATCATCTGGGCATTAAGAACTGTCGTGAATAACACTATTTATAATACTTATTTGTTTGTGAAACTAAAATAGTGGTACTTTTTATGATAATTCCGTTTATTATATGAATTTGATTACAATTTCTGAAGTAACACTATATTAATAGTTGAAAATCAATCATCATTAAAATATCCCCAATAATGTTAACATAATATTTTATGACACTACAGATCAAATAATTCAAAAATTTTCTTAGAGTACCAGAACATTCTAATCTTAGTCATTTTAGTTAGATTAACTGTTAAAAATCCCATTGGCTTGCCAGAAAGGATTTCCTGTGATCAAATATAACTATGATATAACTAAATGCTTTCTTTATAGGGTGTAAATGAAGTGATTAAGCAAAAACATTTGGATAAAGAAAATGTATTTTGAAGGTCAAATAATTTTTGAAAGAAGATAATCAATAATCTTTGAGCAAAAAGTAATAGTTATAGAGATCTCATGATCAGGAAAAAAATATGTGTTTAATTCTTGAATAAAAAAATACTTCCTGCGTAATTTTGGTGAAATTTTATTATATTATTTTTATGATTTTAGCACTAGAAACAACGATGCGACAACATTATCATAGAATCTCTCGGAAGTGTTTTCCTTAAAAGAAAATTCTGATTCATATCCTTATAAATTTTGTATTAAAAAGCAATTTGGAAAAATAAAAGGGAAAGATTTAGCGCAGGATTTTCGTACTGTAGGTTTCTAATAGTAATAACTTATGCGGGCCACCAGCCGCAGCCGTGTACATGTAGATGGCGCTTCCATCGCCAGTGACGTCAAAGTATCAAGTTGCCGAGGACAGTAGAGACGACGAGACGCGTGAACGACGTGGGGTTTTTTTCTGACAAAGACTAAAGACGACGATGGGACGTGGTTTTTTTTTTTCCTATTTAACGACGAACTATTTCATTTGTAAACACCTTTAACTGTAAATAATGCATCTTCAAAATGTGTAAACTTAATTCTGCGTAATATAATAGCTAGTTAAAGTTATTGTGTATTATTTATATGGAACCCAACACCAAACCTGCCTGATGACCGCCTACACTTATGCACAGAAAATAACAGATTATTAAATATTTATTCCATCCTCTAAGAAGGATAATGGATTTAGTTCATTTTCAGGTTAACGATGATAATGTGGATAAATTTTATATGATGTGGATGTTTGGAAAGAGAGATACCTTATCAGGTGTCATCTTCACCATTTGACGTCGATTGAAAGTTACGAGATCTATCGCAAAATAGGTTTCTTATAGATGCTAATATAATTTTAAAAACTGAGACCATTAAATTGGGTGAACAAATTGCCTACAATTTTTTTATATCGATAACAAGAAATAAAAATCTTCCCAGTAAAAATGTCTATCAATCTGAAAATATTATAAATTTTTCAAACCCTAATCCAACACAGCTCAAAATTATTGAAAATCTGCTTACTTAGAAAATTATGGAAACATTAAACAGGCTTTGTTATTCCAAGCTAATTAAAAAAGAGAAAATGGAAGCATTAGTTAATATTGCTAAAGAGGCAAAGATTGTACATCAACAGTATAAAATACTGGTTACATGCTATTTAAAATATTGATTACTGTATTTTTGACTGTCATTATTTAAATAAATACTACCTAAGGCAATAAATATAATTTTTATTTTTTTAACAACCTTCTAATCCATATGACTCTTTGACCTTCCATTTTAATTAATTCATTGATATAATTACATGTCAGAAAACTAGACAGCATTAATTGCCATTTTTCTCCTTTTTTTAAATGGCTCTGTTGCATGGGATTATTGAAGTTTTTTCCTTCATTTTATGTTTTGTATTTCAAGTGTCAAAACATTTTATCAATTATACCGCTATTATTTAAGTAGGAGGATGACAGAAACCTTCTCAAACTTTGCTCACTGCATGGATGCTGATCAAGCTTCTGGGCATAATTGTAACACATTCATAGAAGAAACCCGAAATTTTCAAGCCAGTTTATCAACATTCATTTAATGCTTTTATTACAAATTAAATTACTTTTTTAGCTTTTTAGCTGAATATCAAGTAAAATGTTTTTACTCTTATTTTTAATGAAGCTATGAATTTCTTCAAAGAAAGAAACCCTCATGTCCAAGAAATGTCAATTCGAAGATTCAGTCAATCAATCCAAAGTGGAATTCCAAATTCATAATTACAAGTATAATTGTAATGAATTTATGGTAAATTTCTCATATATTCAAGCATGTTTTGGGGTATTAATTTTATCCCTTTATTACATACTAGCCGCCTTCAGCGACCAGCTTCATCGCCGGAAATAAAATTTCAATTAAATCTCTTATGCATAGTTTTATATTCATGGTTCCAATAACAAAGTAGTTTTGAACTTCAAATTGCTATAAACATTTAACCCACGTCCCTTTCGTAGCCTTGCACTTGTTCTGTTCCTTATCTACATTAGCGTAAAATACGCATTTGATTTCAACATTAAATTGGCGCGACACATATTACGTACAGCAGCATGCTAATTGGTTTAAAACACGCTGATAAAAAAGAATTAAAACATAGCAACGATAATCCTTCAGTTTACTGTATTTTTTCATTATATACTTACTATCTTGAGGACTTCCTTTACAGATTTCGCAGAAAAATTGATCAAATAATAGAAGAAAGTAAAATCCAGTTAGATATTTTCTTCCACTGGAAGAGAAACAAGCAATTAAATATTTGTTTTAACAATGAAAACGGTTTGAAATGAGTTGCAACAATGAAAAGTATGGGTGTAAATTATGGTAAAAAAGTTTTCTAAAGATTTTTTAAAATTAGAGAAAAAATCGTAAAATTGAAATCATTGAATTGGTAACATTTAAAATTTTCAGATGGTGTAAAAATTATTTTGGTGCTGTTATATATTTGGAAGTTAAGGAAAACCGCCAAAATTTAGCTTAATTTTTAACTAATTTAAATTCTAATTAAAATTTCAAAAAACCGCTAAGAAGTGCACATTCCCACCCTCCAAAGTATATTTGTGCTCAATTTCGTTGCTTTATGTATAGCGTTTATCCTGTTGAGTGCCAACACACACACACAGGCAAACACATTCTTCTTTATTAGTAGTAGAGATTCACGTAAGTATTGTTCATAAACTTGTAAGATCAAACAATTTCTTTTGTTCTTAGTTTTATGGTTACGTTCGGATTTTCATCAACAATGAGTGAGACAATTCTAATAATCTAAAAATTCAGTTAATCTAAAGTGCAATTCAATAACATTTTTGGTTAAATAAGTGATAAATATAACCAGCCGCTCTCCCAGCCCTCCGGGTGGTTAGCGGCCAGCACCGACTTTTCCCAGCACTGACCGTACCATCTCACTGATTCGCGTCTCGCAAACACTACTTTCTTCAGTTTTGAATACTGCAAATAGATCAGTTGAAAAGGCTATAAAAAGACAGAAGATTTCATATTCTTTGCAGACAACAGCTTCCTTTAAAAATGTATTTATACTTGTATAATAAATTCACATTTTTATTTTTATAAAACAAATTTTAATAAATAGAATATATTGCAAACACGCAGACCAACAACATACACGAGTAAATTTTTATATAATAAATTTGAATAGTAGTGTCGAAATCAGTCCAGTGTTTGCGCTGGAAAACTCTCACATGGTTTTTCCCATAGAGAATGCACAGTAGATTAATGTTTTTTTAATTTCTCTCGCAGGTAGGAAAGAGACCATTGATGATATATATAGACTTCATAAAATTCCATATGAAATAAAAAGTCTCGAAATCGGTCCAGTGTTTGAGGCTGGAGGATTTCTCTTCTGGTTTTGCCAATTATTATAAATATATAAATGATCAAAGACTCATGTCCGATGCATATAATTGAAGGTTGCTACAATCGTACATAATTCTTCTCGTTTCGATTCACCATATTTTTTAAATCCCTTTTAGAAATATAACGAAGGCTATTTTGGATTTTTTTTTTTTTTTTTGCTATTTGGATTTTTTTTTTAAAACCTGAGTTTTCAACTGTGGTCAAATGACTATGACGAACCCTAAGTTGATACCCTACTAACCATTGTTCATATTGACTCATGACGATAAAATTGCCCTATAATAGGCACGCATATACAGTGAATCTTTTGGAGAATGGAGTCTCGAAGCTTCGATCAATCGATTTTACATATGAGATTCTTCTATTCTGCTAGATCTCCGCTTTTACATCGACGTATAACAGTTATTTCCTTATATGAATCTATGTAGATTCCGTCATTTTCCCTCTCCCATTTCAATATTGCAGCTCAAGACAAATTTTGGCTGAACATATTAGAAAATAGTATCCCCATTTTATGCATTTTTATTTTGCTCGGAAAACCATTACCAAAATTCGTAGACATTCTCTGTATGCTGGGATTTTTTATTAGAAAAGAACACGAAGGAGATTAACTCGTTCGCTACCAACCGTCACATATGACATATCCGTTTCTTACCAGAGCCCGACATCACATATATGTGACAAACATAAAATCTATTCCAAATGAATACCAATTGCATCTTGGGCTTTCGTGGACGTTTTTCCCAAGAGACCCTGGTAGCGAAAGGGTTAATTGCGGAAATTTAACCGACTTCTATAAATAAATATATGCAAAACGGGGGAAATGGAGAGCTATTCCCATTTGAAGGGCAAATTCAGAGAAACAGGGAATTTAAACTTTGCAACTATTAGACAGTCAAGTTTGAAAATATTCAACCATTGATGATGATAAGTATATATATGTACGTAAATGTCAACTAAAAGATATATCAACTGTGTCAAGGATCTCGCACAATATCACTCCTTTATGTGATTTCTGTAAATAAGAAATGTTTGCGTTTTTAAATGCTCGTGACGGTTGTTACAAAAGTTTAAGGGTTTTGTATTAAAAGAGTGGGAGTGATCTCCCTTCTACTTTCTAATATGTATGGCGCCTTTTGGTTATAAATCCATTGAATAATTAAGTATGTATTTTGGAAAAGTATCTCTTTCCTTAGACCGATTCGTTCCAAAATTTACTGATCTACAATTTTTTGTTGAGAAGACTTACCAAATTTCACTTGTCTATCTCGTTCCACTTATGACTTCACGTACATGCAGTCGAACAGACACAGAACATAATTCTAAAAATGTGTTCTTCGTCTAAAAAAATTGTCTGAAATGTGTGGATTCATTAATATCATTGATTGCAATATTTTTTACTATTACAATGCTTTCTCTTTGTAGACTTCAAATACGAGAAAGTAAAAACTCACAACTCGGACAATTTCGACCTTATAAGGTCATTAGCGATCTTGACTGCCAATAAATAAACCAACAAGTGACATGCAACTTTCTAAATCCCATTCTCTATTCATTACGCATAACGCAACTATCATATATTCCGCATTCTAATCGGAAAAGCTAATTCAGCTAATTACGTCAAAAAGAAACAAAAGCTGAGTATTCCATATGAATCTGTTCTGCGTGTAATGAAGCTTTTTTTCCGAAGGTAATGTCAATGAATCCCAGACGCGGCACATTTCCTTATTCTAGGGTGGGGTTGTTAATCGTATTCCACTGACCACCTTTGATTTTATTGGCGAGAAATGAAAAATACCGGTGTCTTGTCCTTGAAAGCTATAATATATAAAGCGGAAGTGTCCATTTGCAAATCATTCAGTCACTCGAGCTAATAATCTTCAGTCAACATGATCGCCAAGGTATGCTATTTGATTTTTCATGCTTTTATATAACTTCACTTGATTGATGCTTGTAAAAATGGAGTCTTGGAATCGATTTTTTCCTTCACTTCTTGATGTGCTAGATTGCTGAGATTTTGATCGTTTGTGTGTTCCTGATGACACTACAATATCTTAATATTTTCAGAAATTAATTATCATTTAATCGAATAATTTTAATTAAAATTTATTCCATATGAGACATATCATCTGGTAATGAATTTGAGAAAAACTGATTAAAAGATTCAATATTTTAATAATGGAATATGAAATATAAAAAAGTAGAAAATTAATAAATATAAATTGTTTTTATTAGTGCAGCTTGAAATAATTTTTATCCAAAATATGTCGATCAAAAAAATTATACAAGCACGAGGTCCTGAAAGCAGTACTATAAGAAAATGAAGCACAGTGGTTGTCATAACAACGAAAACTATCACTAAAAATGGATGACGGAATAAAAGGGAATGAGCATCAAAAGTAAAAATATATGATTAAATTTCAATTTACTTAGGGTGTTTCTACCAGCACCTCCCACTTTCACAGTTACGAGTCAATAGTGAACTATTAGGACGTAGCGTCTTAGGCAGGATCGTCTCTGTTTTTGATTTTTTTTGTCCTCCTCCAATATGTACTGCGTCACAAATTGATGTTCAGAAAATTTGATAATCATAGTTTAACTTTTTCATTTCGTACTTCTCCTGTTAAAAGTTTGTACGTCGAATGTTGCGAACCTCCTCTTGATTATCGATGCACAATGTTGACTCTTCATTTCGATTTTAAAATTTTATTTCATCCTCGACATCCTTTTTATAAACACAAGCAAAGTCAACTTATACTTCGCTTTCAAAGGGATAGACCATCAGTCATTCCTTCATTTTTCACTAGAGTATCAGAATTTCTTAATTATTTTAATCTAGACAATGTGCAGGTCGTGCTTACCATAAAATATCATCTCACTCCATGGAATTCACATGGATTAAACTTTTTAAATCATTTTATAACCTTTGACAAAGCTAATACGGTCCCTGAAATTTATCAGCAACTCTTTGAAGACCATCGTGAAGTTTACCAGAACTTCATTCCTATTTTTACATCTGGCTCAAAATGCTAATCTAGCACTTCATTTGCCTGTGTTTTTACCAATTCTATCCTCTCATTTCAACTTCACCATGATGCTCTATTTTTACTGCAGAAATCACTGCCATTCTACATCGTTATCTCAAATTTCTAGTGATCCACCTGATAATTATATCATTTATTCAGATTCCTTAAGTGCCCTAGAATTCAGGACTTCACTTCATCGGTTCAGTCACCCATTGGCATTCAACATCCTTGAATTGCACGATCGTCTTACTAGTAAAGGTTTTTCTATTCTCTTCTGTTGTATTTCCTCCCACGTCGGTATATCCGGCAATGAACTTGCTGACAATCTTGCTAAGTCTGCCACCAACAGCTTACACTCTCCTGTCCCTGTCAACGATGTCAAAAAATATATTAAATCTATCCTAAACTCAAAATGGCAAGCTCAATGGGATCATAAATACAGAAATAAACTTCATTCAATTAAAAGTCTAATCGATTGTTGGCCTAGTTTACCTATCAGAAAGCTCGACACAGTTCTTACCAGATTAAGAATCGGACACACTTGATTCAGCATAGGCATCTGTTATTGGGGGAACCCGCACCTCGTTGTACAGCATACCAATGCCAAATGACTGTTCTCCACATTCTTATTGAATGTCAACAATTTAATCATCAACGAATCCGCTGTTTCCAATCATCCTGTATAACACATAAAGACAACCATTACAAAGATCCTCAACACACAACTTTTTACTTTTTTTTTAAAATGATTGGTTTTTACTTTTTGATCTGATTTTTTACCATGTTTTTAATGTCATTTTTTCCTTGTTGGAAGTTTTTGTAGACTATACAAATTAACGCGTCATAACGTATGACAGGCTTCTTTTAACTGAACTCCTATAGTAAGATTTTATCCAAGACCATATGTTTGGCGCAACATAATCAAAAATGGTTTTTGCGCCAGTAAACTCCATCAAACCATCATTTCTGGTCGTATTTGTACTATATTTAACTTAAAAATGCCTAAAACCTTATATTTTAAGGTTTGGTTGTATCCAATGAACTGTTCTTAAACGAGTTAATTTTAGTGATAATTTAGTTTCTAGTAAAAGAGGTTCGAAATTAATTCAATTTATTCTCGTATCTCAGTATCCGCATACAGTTTCTACCCGGTAACGCAAAATTGAAGTTGTTGCTGGCAAATATTTTACTTTGAGACTCATCTTCAAATAAAATAGTGTTTCTCCGATTGTGCTCAAAGAAATCCTCTCACGGTGGTTAATTTATCCTTCAAGACAAATATATTTTTGTGGAAAGTCGATTCATTCTAAAATAGTTTTTTTCTTATACCAGAAAGGCGATCATGAAAACAAATGGTTATAATTTTCAATTATTTTCTATAGAAGTTTGTAACGATTTTCTCCTTCAAGTAAGGTGAATAATTGAGTTCGATTGAATTCGGTTATTTTCTTATTTTAGAAAAAAATTCATTGAATTATAATATCGCCTACAAAATTTGGTTATTACAAAATATCGCATTTCTTTCTGGATCATTATTTACTTAAATTATTTACTTTCTAGATCGCTATCCTCTTCGCTGCTCTTGCAGCAGTCAACGGCAGTGTCCTCCTAGGACACGGTGCTTTGGTCAATACTGGAGTGAGTGCCAGATCTCAAACTCAAGACGTAAGCACATTTCTTATAAATATTAAAACTTAATTAAAATTGTCTAAAAATGCTATTTGTTATGGCATCCGTTCTAAGAATTCACATTTCAATTTAGGCATATGGCAACTATGCTTTCGGCTATGACATCAAGGACGGGCTCGGTGCCACTAACTCCCGATCCGAAGTAGGCGATGCCCACGGAAACAAGAAGGGATCCTACACCCTCGCCGACATCGACGGAAGGGCCAGACGTGTCGACTACGTCGCCGACGGACACGGATTCCGAGCCGTCGTCAAGACCAACGAACCCGGAACCGCCGCCAGTGCCCCAGCTGCCGCCCTCGTCGCCAGCCCCTACGCCGGACCCGTAGCCCCAGTCGTCAACCACGTAGCTCCTGCTGCTGCCGTCGTCGAACACGCTGCTTCCTACGCCGCTCCATTAGCTGTTGCCGCCCCAGCTCTCGCTGCCCCAGTTGCCTATGGTGGATTGATCGGACATGGAGCCGCCCTTGCCGCCCCCGTAACCTATGGTGGAGTGATCGGACATGGTGCCGCTCTCGGTCTTGGAGCTCCTCTTGGCCTCGGATATGGTCTGGGATATGGCAAGGCTCTCCTCCATTAACTTTAACTTTTCTTTTATGTTTTGGAACTAACAGAAAGCATTTTTGTGGACTCTATTCCTTCAAAAGGAGGAATACGTCTGTGGAATACTTCTGAAAGGATTACGACAGATTAGTGTTTGTGGCGATTTTTTGCTGTTGTTGTTCTCATGATCTTATGAGTTCCTACAAATTTAATTTATTCATGAAACGAAGGTGTAAATAAATAATTTAAATTATACATCCTTGTTGTATCATTTTTATTATCAGGTTTCTCGACTTATATTCGTTCTTATTGTTTCAGAATTATCAATGTTTCTCTCTTCTATGTCTTTAAAGAAGAAATTAAGTGGAAATCAAATTTAAACAATAAAATTCGATTAATTAGGTCCTGTCTTTTACATTACTTTAAAACCACAGAATGTGTAAAGTGGAACAAATGTAAATAAAAACTCTTCAATGCAGAGAATTTAATCGGCTATCTGTCATACACGTAAATTATTCATTGAAATTCGCTTCTCCATTCAATAGATAAATAAAATTCAAAATCTGTATATTTCATATAGCATAAAACAACAGAATTATAAAGTTAGGTGTAATAAAAAAAAAATATAGGCATTTCTGTTCTCCTGTTAAGCTGTGTGCTATAAAAATTTCGTGATTTATTAAATTTCGGTATTTTTTAATAATTTATATTTATTATTTTACGGTGCAAAGTTCAAAATCTCTATAACTGACTTCTGAAAGAAACTTTGATATATCTATATGAAAACTTATTTTGCCAAACCTTCGAATTTCAAACAATAAGCCTTGTATTGTCTCCAATTGCTTTAAATCGTTTAATCAAAATGTTATATTCTTTCATTTGTTTTAGAAAGCTCCAGAAAAGCAACCTTATGTATTCAAACTGCCCGTTAGCAGAACGAAAACGTCCTAAACGCCTCAAATAAAATTATTGAAGCTGGTTAAATTCACCAATGAGAAGAAAAGGTTAAAAAATGTTTTGAAAATTGCGATGTCTTTGAAATTTAAAAGCCTCATATCAAATTACAATTAATACTAATTTCTTTTTTAGAAATAGATTACAGAAATATTTGAGAGGCACATCCATCAAAGACTAAAAGAAATCGATTAAAGGCTGTCTCTGCGAATCGGCCGCTGGGATTTGGGGGACGTAGATTTACTTACCTTACTCAACTGTGACTTTCTGTGATTAAAATATTTAATTACAAAAAAGAAATACAGAAAAAATAGGAGAAGTAAACAATAGTGATAACAATATACCTTTTTGCGCGCAACGCAACAGTATCCAGTGATTACATTAACATTATTGTATGAAGTCAATTAACAAATTAAGATACAATAAAAAAAACCTTGCTTTAATAAAAATTAGCAAACATTAAGATAAAATGAATAAAATGGAAAAAATGGAAGAGAACTCGAATGGCGAACTTTTTTAAAGTGCCACTCGCCATCGGAGTTCTAATATGGATAAAATTTTCTGACGAGGGAATGACTAAATAGTCAAATGATATTCCCTCTGTGGCCTAAATTTATCCAATAATTGAGAGAAAGAAAAATAACATTTCTTAAATAAGAAAAACTTCATAAAGTCTTTTTTTTAAAAATCCAATAGAGAGAAAAAAAGAAAGTAAAATTAACATTACCTTCTGCCAAATATACCAGAAAGAATGACGCCTTCGGAACATACCAGAAACAAAGGATATGAAGTCTAGAAGCTAGAAAACCTAGCTACATCTATTGAGAAAAATTCGAACCAAATTAACAGAAAATTAGAAGCTCTTCAATTCGTTTTTAGTTAAGTTATTAAATTTAATGAAATTACTTGGGAAGCCGTTATCTTTTAAATTATTATTTAAATTATCAAAAGCTTTGACGAAAGTTGATTTGTTATTACAAATATTTTTTATTCTATTAATTTGAGAATAAATGGTGTTTTCTAATATTTTATTGTTAAGATTAGTTTGAAAGTCACAAAGTGTAATAGCTTTGAAATTATCACTTATTTTCTTTTATCATAAATGCCAATAGATACACCTGAATCCAAAATTTCAATTACCAAATCCAAACAAATTGCCTTTGGTAATTTCATTATTGGTTTTTATTAATTTAAGCTCTTCTGGATAGCAATTAAATATAGATTCAAAATCATTACAATTAAACACAATCAGATCAACAATAAAACGATAACCGTAAATAAGTTCATTCTTAATAAGTTCTCTCTCGAAAGAATGAAGAAATATATTAGCCAATGTACTAGAAAAAAAACTAACCATAGGAAAGCCGAAAGACTGCTAGTCAATTCTATTAACGAGATAATTTTCACAAATATTAACATTGCAAATTTCCAATGTACACCCCCATTTATTATGCAAAGCTCTTCAGAGGAACTTTAACACCTGTAAGAAACGTGAAAGAGAGAAAATTTTAGGAAAAATGATGATTTTACTAATGCGATGCAAAATATGGGTGATTAAAATCACAAAAGCGTAAGTCAGACGAAAAATACAAACAAGATCATCGATATGTGGGTTACAGCGCCTTTAGCAGCGAAAACAACTTTTTTTATACTGGTTCGTTCTTTTTTATATTGATTCATTTAATTTATTACATTAATTTCTCATTTGAACAAGAGTTACATTAGGCAGATTTCTAACTCCTTTACAAACTCAGAAATCGTTAACTAGATCTAAGATCACTATCTTAGAACCAAAAAATTCCTTGGATTTAAAATATGCAGAGGTTTACAAATTTTTAATCTAATCAACTCAATGATATCTTTAAATTCTAGTTTCGAATAAATATACATTTTGCTCTTTGAGACATTTCCTAAACTGCACTGTGGTTCAATGCGTTTGATACCTGATTTATCGCTTTCTTCTAGTCCTAAGACTAAAACTCAACCAGTGTATTAGTTTATAGGTATAAATTATCTCAATAGTTCAAGTGCGGATACGAAGCTTTCAAACTGCATTCTCTAGAAGACATTATTTTAACTTCTCTATATCTTGATTTATGTCTTTATTTCCTCTAAATTTTCTTCTCCATTTTTGAAGTTTTTTAAATAAATTTGAAATGATTAACATTTAAATAAATAAATCATTGTACAAGAAAGTTGAAAACAGTAAAAATTTTAATAGACATAAAAAAAAACATGACTATTAATATTTTACTCAAAGAATGATCAAGCGCTGAAAATAGTTAAAAATTTTTGGCATTTCTAAATAAAACTCAAAAGTTTTTGAATGAAAAATATTATTCATTCAAATTATTTTTTAGTTTTAAAAATGTTTCCTTTAAAGAATTAAAATATTTAAACGCGATCTTTTACAAAAATGTATATACCTCAAAAACATAACAATAAAATAACAATATTAAACAAATGCTAATTAAAAAGCTACCGTCCTTCTCCAGGTGCAAACTTATGGTCAAATATTTCAGTGTTAAAAAAATACGAAATATGACCATAAAATCATAGAGGTCAATGGAAGGGACGATCGCATTGCATAAGTAATATTTATTTCATGCAAAAACTTTAATTTTTTTACTTCGTGCCCTATTTAACAATTTCCTTTAGATTCCTAAAAAAGAACGCAAATATCAGAACTCTACCTTTGATCATCTTTTTTTTTATCTTAGGGCTGTTATCAAAAATTACTTTAAAAATCTTCTGACTAACCATTATTCGAAATGAATTTTCTATACAAATAATAGTATATAATACAATATATTATAATATAAACAGTATAAAAGCATTTTTAAAAACTTAATTAAAAAGAGCTCAAAATGATTGACAATTTTTGCTTGTACAGATAAAGAAATTCATTCAATTTTATTGATGAAGAGGCAACGTTATTCATCATTGGTGAAAACGTATGGGTGCATTAATAATACCACTACCAGTATAAATACAACTCCATTTTTTTAAATTTTTAACCGTCACTCCGTAAATAACATTACCATAGGAAGCAAATAAAAATTTAATTTTTTAATAACCTTCCATTCAATTGCAGCATTTGTCCTTGCATTTTAATCTTTTAACTAATTATCTTATCAGAAAAACAGAATGCACTGGAAATGAAAAACATAAACTGTTGCACTGGAGAAGCGACTGGAATGTTTTAAATTCCCCTTTTTTTCCTTAATATTTGCAGTTTAATACATTTCATTCATTAATATTCATATTTGGTTAAAAAATTACAGAAATATTCGTTATATGCCCGCAATATGAAATTTTTATCAGTGTTGCGGACATGATTTAACAATTTCCAATGCAGAATATTTTCAAACTTGTTTTCCAATACCAATTTTATAATATTTAGCATCCCATTTCAAATACTGTGTTTTGCTTACGAATATAATAAAATCAAGTAGTTTCCTTTTAATACTATTTTTAAAGTCATAAATTTCTTAAACAGAAGAATAATCTGCCAAATCTAGAAATGCTTTTCCAAAAAAATTCAGTGAATTCAAACTGGAATTTAAAGGCATTGTAAATAAACTACAACTAAAAATTTTGATCGTTTAAATTTCAATACATAACATCAATTTTTGCTATGCAGTTCAATGGCTTCAATTCAATGGTTTCAAAAAGTGATCTACTAAAAGAAAATAAATTATCTCCGATATTCCTGTAATAATCGATTTTGTCACAGTACAAATGGCGTGTCACAGTACATTGCGCTAAGTATAAGTTTTTCATTTGTTGAATAATAATTAGGATTTTCATTATTGTTTTGTTAAATAAATTTTAACACTAGAATTTCCTTTTTTCTCATCATACTCAGAAAAGTGGGATATATCATTTACAGTTTCTAAATTAGTGTGCAAATAATGTCTTCTATTTGTTAACTCAAATTGTTTTTGCTGTAATCAGCCGATGTTTAACACATTCGCTGTGGTAAACGAATTAGATGCAAACTCCAAGAAAGACAAAAATTAACTGTACTCGCTCTAGAAAATTTATAAATCAAAAAAGAAAGAGGGGAACGTATTCTGCTGACATCTATTAACAAGTTTAACTTAATAAATTTGTTGTGAAAGTCAAATTCTATTGCGCAGCGAAGATTCCTGAAGAACAAGGTATCTCGTCCGTAGCAATGAAAGTGTTAAGTTGCTTTTATGGATTTTGTATACGCTACAGTCGATATTCAGCATGAGTGATTGTTGGAAGAGGAAAATTCAGTTAATCCGGACAAGACAGAGTACAAACAATTTTGATTAATAATATTTTTATAAGGATGATAGAGAATTAAAAACAAATAAACAGTAAAACGTTGAAAAACACATTTACTGTGCTGGAAATTTGACTCCTATTTTCTTAGAAGATATTTCCAAAAACTTATCTCTGTGTTAAAAATCATCAGAACCAAGCAAACAGCCAAACCTTTAAAACTAGAAAAACGAAATTCTGATGGGAAACACTTTCTAGAAAACAAACTGAAATCAATTATTATTATTATCAACTATTTCTCTTGTAAATTTCTTCGTGTCCGATGAATTATTGCGGCCTGGAGAATAAGAAAATATGCATTTTAAGTCGCGGATCAAAAAAACCTAGGCCGGAGAGGTTTCATTCCAGAGAGAAAAAAACATAAACTCAGCTCAATTTTTTTAAAAATTGCTTAGAGATCGAAATTTAAACAAAATGCTACAAGATAGAATATTCTAGAAGATAATTTGTTGGTTTTACGTAATTTTAAAATACTTTCAGAAATGTTTCTAACACATTGCGGACACAGTGATGTTTTTAAGGAGAGGAGTATTGAAGAAATGATGGAAAATAATATTAGTTTTGTCTGATTTTAATATATGCGATTGTTCTTTATTTTAAAAACCGCAAAACGTATCCTTGATCGCCAAAGGATAAATAAACAAAATATTCACAAGGTCGCTCTGTACTCATTACCTGTAATTCAAAAATATCTCTTTCACGATACAATTCGAACGTTGAAACATTCCATTACGTCAAAAAAAAAGAAACATGAGATAATTACTCAATTAGGATCGTGTCTGCCGATATTTCTGCAGAAATTTCACATGTGATCGGCTGAAAATGTTTTCTCATATAGTTTCTAAAAGTGAGTAATTGAATCGACATTTATAAAAAATGAAATATGAAAGCAGTCGGCTCCTAGTTTATGGATAAATTCTTATGGTAAAATGCCCAAGCTATACCTCTAAGAGACAACAAAAATTGTTCGAAAAAGGATTTTAAAGATAAATTTTCAGTAAAGGGAGTCAATTAGTTTTCTAGATATCACATGCGTTGTGTCTGTAATCTTAATGCTTAAAACTACTGCATTTGAAAAACTGCAATAAAAATTACACATTTATGGCAAAATAAGATTACGCAAAATTCCAAAAATGAAACAATTATGTCTTCTTATCACAAAACTTACTATACATCTGATTTCTATTTCTATAGAATATATCATCGTTTAATAAGCAACATTGCCTATCTCAATTTTTTGAAATTTCAAAGAGGAAGAAAATATTCAATTTTTCGCTACCAATAACGAATATTTCTGACTTTTTTTTCACATCTGGTGGGAATATTCGGCCTCATGTTTATATCAGATTTTTTTAAAAAAACTCATAAATATTCGCTATTGATTCCGAAAAATCGAGTATTTTCTTCCTCTTTGAAATTTCAAAAAGTTGAGATAGGCGGCTTTGCTTGTTCAGCGACGATATCCCAAAACTTCATCATAATGTTCTTCAACATCATAAGCACGAAACAAGCAGATTAAACGCTAAAACTAGAAAAATGAAACTCTAGCGAGAAACACTTTTTAGAAAAAATGACACAAACTCAAGTCGTTCATTGATTAGCATTAAACTGTATCTGTTCAAAATTTTTACAAGTACCAACAACTATTCTGCATATGAAGTTTAATAAAAATAAATATTTTTTTATGATAACTGGCTGAACTTAACAGATGAAACAGAAAAAATTTTAAAAACTCCTCTGGTAATTTTTTAATCGTTATTAGATTAGAAATCGAGTTGCAATAGGACAACTAAAACAAAAGGATATCAAATAGAACATACTAAAAATAATTTGCTTGTTTAGTGTGTTTTTAAAATGTTGTCCAAATCATTCCTAAAAAATTTAGATACCCTCTATAAGATAGCATTTACAAGTAAAAAAATCTAAATAAATTATGATATGGGATATTATTTCTTTGTGTGCTTTTTAAAATGTGATTGATTTTTATTTTCAAAAACCGCACGACATTAAAGATTCCAACCTTGTATATTCGGCAGCAAACTTGATAGCCAAAACACAAATAAAGATCACAAGATCACTCTGTATACAATACACATTTCTAAGCGTCTGATATTCTGCCTTTGAAAATTTACTAAAAAAACTCATTTTAAGATAACCAAAAATCTTGGTTGAACTTTGCAGATGAATGCGGAAAAATTAGTTAAAAACTCTTCTTATACTTTTTTGAATTGCTATTAGCTTAGAAATCGAAATACAATAGGAAATCTATAGAGGATATGAAACAGGACATACTAGAAAATAATTTGATAGCTTTGTGTGTTTTTACAAGATTGTCAAAATCATTCTTGAAACATTTAAAAACCCTCTGTAAATAAGAATTTTTAAGTGAAAAAACAATGGCATGCAATATTACTTATTAGTCTGTGATTTTCTAACGTGATTGGTTTTTATTTTCAAAAACCGCACGACTTTAAAGATTCTAATCTTGTATATTCGGCAGCATACTTGATAGCCAAAAAGCAAATAAACAAGGCATTCACAAGGTCAATCTGTATTCAATACGCGTAACCCAAATATTACCTCTTTCGCCGCGTAATCTGACAAGTTTACTAAATACATCAAAAAATAAAAATGAGCGAATTATTCAATTAGTATCGCTCCTGCCGACAACAAAAAGTTTCTGAAGGCAATGTCAACGAATTCGAGAAATGGTAAATTTCCTTCTCCTTGGGTGGGGTTGTCGATCGTATTCCACCGGTCTTGATAGAATTTATGCGTGAGAAATTACGTATACCACTGTCCTCGTCCTTGTCCGCTCTTGTATATAAAGCAGCAGTTTCCGCTTAGAGATCATAATTAAACTCGATCACTTGAGCTAATAATCTTCAGTCAACATGATTGCTAAGGTATGTTCGATTATCTTTTGTTATAAATGGAAATCAGACTTTCGATTTTTTTTCCCTCCTAGCACCGAATGCTTTCCTTTTCAACAAAATATTCCTTAATTTATAACGAAAAATTCTCCTAAAACTGAATTTAAAATCTAGTATGCGACTAAAATCTGCTAGAATTCACTGAACTGTATAAGTCATTGTTTTCTCGGTAATCAGCCAGGAACAACTTATGCGGAAATATGATTGAGTTCTGTGATATTAGGAGTATTAATTATAGATCGTATATCCATATGATGCACTCTAATTCATATTTGCAACACTGCCATTTTTGCGTATTTTAAACTACTGATTGTTTCAAAATGCCAAGACTAGCACTTTTTTTGACGATTTTACTCCGGAAAGGGGTGACAGGCAATGAGTAAGATGAGCTCATTTCCGGAGTTTTTGTTAGGCCACGCTAAGTAAAATGTAAATATCTTCCCCTCCATTTCTCACTTCACTCCTATTATGGTGATATCAACTCCACCTGGCGCATGCGTAAAAGCACGGAGGGCTTAGGAATTCGAAAATCATCTATAATCTTGAATGATTTAGTAACTGTTAAGTTATTTACTTCATTTTCAACATGTAAAAGAAAATCTTTTGTAATTTTTCTTAAAATATACATTCACTATTTCGCGTTAATTGGTATTAATTATAAAATTAAGTTCTAAATTAAATTTTTTCGTGTATTTTTTAAGCTTGTATCTGTATATATATTTAAACACTTTTAATTAAAAATTAAAGCATTTTATTGAAATTTTCTCATAACAGCGCCGGATATTACCTAGATATCCGATCCTGCGATAATTCCGTGTATAAATTTTTACTTCTATTTTCAAGCCTGTGGAGTTAATAACAAATTTAATCATATTTTATTAACGGATTGCCGCAAATTTCCCGTAATAATTCGTAACCAGTTAATTTAAATAAATATGTTGTTGTTGGATATCAATACGTTCTTTCGTTTTCGCTTAAAGTGGATTCTTTTTGCTT
Organism: Araneus ventricosus; assembly: GCA_013235015.1. Classification (NCBI taxonomy): domain Eukaryota; kingdom Metazoa; phylum Arthropoda; class Arachnida; order Araneae; family Araneidae; genus Araneus; species Araneus ventricosus. Next base: position 45,406 of record BGPR01004018.1, read on the forward strand.
TGACTTGAAAATATTGAAAATTACTAGACAAGAAAATATTGTTTTCGGCAGAAATCAGAAGAGATAATTTCGGTTTTTTCAGTTCTTTTCTACTGGAAAAGGTAAAAGTTTTCAGTGGAATGTTTTCATCTTTATAATTTCTCTTCAGCGTTAGAGCTATTGCATTAAATATTTCAGAACATTTTATCACAAATTGAAAATTCCCGTAGTGTCATTATAGATTTCTAGTAATTCTTAACGTATTTTTTCTACGAGTATATTTATAAACAAGTCAATTGCAAAAATCCTGAATCGAAACAAATCATCTGTTTCCCCGCACAAAGTGACAAAAATTTTAAGCATGATAAGTGATTATTAATTTAGGCTTTTTTATATAATCTGATTATCATCTTTTATCACCTTTATATTATCTGAGGCATCATTTCCAATACAGAAAAGTATTCATGTAACAACTGAATGAAGTAAAAGTGTAGTAGATCGAAAATAATATAACGCTCGAAAACACTAAACCTTTTTTTATTTTTCCTGTCGTTTTTTAAATCGTATTTTCAATGCTGCTCCTTTCTAAAATAATTTCAATTTCTGCCAGGGTTTCGAAGTTTGCTGTAAATCATCTCGTTAGAATCATTAGAACAAATATAGCCAGCTAATAAAAATAGCTCATATGACAACCAGAAAAAGTTAAACTGTATCTCCAACCGTGTTTTGCGTATCATTTTTCCCTCGCACTGAAAATAAAATGAACCCGGAGCAGTTAAATATCATGAACATTTATAAAAAAAGAAAATACCGTTCTTCTCGAGACCGAAAACTCTTGTATAGCAACGGATACGGAAATTCTCAGCGCTTTTGCGCATGCGCCGGAAGGAGTTATTTTCATCAAAATAGGAGGAAAGTGTAAAATGGAAGGGTGATGTTTACATTTTACTGAGCGTGATCTAACAAAGAACTCCGGAAATGCTCTCATAGGACTCATTGCCTGATACCCCTTTCCGGTGTACAATCGTCCAAAAGTGGTAATCTCGGAATCCGTTGATGAACAGTACGTTTTGTGACTGTTTTGTTTGTTGAATAAAATACTTTAATTTCGATTTTCTGGGAAAAGACTGGCTAGGTGCTTTTTAAATATTCATCATTTCTAAACAAAAAATAATAAAGTTCTTATCCGGATAAATATTAATTTATGTCTTTGAAAATGTAAATTAGGTCCAGTTATTCCTTAATTTTTCCTTGACGATTTCCAACTTTGCGACGAGTGATGAAAATTCAATACCCATTTTATATTAATTATATTTCGATTAAAAGAACGTTAATTAAATATTTTAATAAATTTTACAATTAGGAAGTTAATCAGATAAGATGTCAGATATCTATGTAATATCTATTATATTTTGGAATGTTGGGTAAAGGGACGATTAATTTTAATAAACGTAATTGTTTTATTTCATGTGTCATTGTCTGTAGATGTAAATTTCTTTGATATTCTCTTTATTATTTGCAGTTTATCTTTTATATGTAATAGTGTCCAAGAATTGAAACAAATATTTTACAAATTTATTTGAAATAGCAAAAAAATTCGAAAAATATTTTGGAAAAAATATTTATATCCTATTTTTACTTCGTCTTTGTGGCAATAATAAAAATTAAAAAAGAGTAAAAGTCTTTTAAAACATTTAACCGTATGTTTTCTTGTATTGCCACAAAAAAATCAATTTTTTCAAACCAACCATTTTCCAAAAATTAAAATCTATATATATTACCTGCTTTAAAAAGACAAACATAAGCTAAAATGAGTTACATGTCGCCTTTATCACAAATTAAAAATTTTATCTACAAATGCACTGAAGATGAGATGAGGATAACCACCAAAAAAAATTAAAGATAAAGTTCGCAAAGTAATTTAATAATAGAATATATACCCTGATAATTCATATAAGTTTCCTAATAACTTTTGATAGATTTAACAACATACAAGATTAAACCGCAAGTCTGAAGGAAAGCAAAGATCATTTTATCACTCACATGAGATAAATATACTGACTAAACGAAGTGCTTTTTTAAAAAATCATTGCAGCTTCTTAGTAAAAAGAAGGTATATCATTTCTTTCACTTAACCTTGAAACTTTCCAAACAATCTTCTAAGCGCTATTTCTTTCTTGATTACAAATTGTAAAAACTACTGACTTCTTTCTAGGTCACCGTCCTCCTTGCTGCTATCGCAGCCGTCAACGCTAGCGTCTTGTTGGGACATGGTGCTCTGGTCAATACTGGAGTCAGCGCCAGCAGCCGTTCTCAAGATGTAAGTAAAGTTGACTTCAAATTTTTATCTATCGAAAATTTAGATAATTCCAGATGCATATATTCTTCTTATTTAATGGTTGCTTTAAAAGTGAAATTGGGAATGCATTTTAATAATGCAAAAATTTATTCATTTAGGCATTCGGCAACTACGCTTTCGGCTATGACATTAAGGACGGACTAGGCGCCACCAATTCCCGATCCGAAGTAGGCGATGCCCACGGAAACAAGAAGGGATCTTACACGCTTGCCGACATCGACGGAAGAGCCCGACGAGTCGACTACGTCGCCGACGGACACGGATTCCGAGCCGTCGTCAAGACTAACGAGCCTGGAACCGCTGCCAGCGCCCCAGCAGCCGCTGTCGTCGCCAGCCCCTACGCTGGACCTGTTGCCCCAGTCGTCAATCATGTAGCCCCAGCTGCTGCCGTTGTTGGACATGCTGCTTCCTACCCTGCGCCATTGGCTGTTGCCGCCCCTGTTGCTTATGGTGGAGTTCTCGAACATGGAGCTGCTCTTTCCGCCCCTGTAGCCTATGGTGGAGTTCTCGGGCACGGAGCTTCCCTTGCCGCCCCAGTAGCTTATGGTGGAGTTCTAGGTCACGGAGCTGCCCTTGCCGCCCCAGTTGCCTATGGTGGAGTTCTCGGTCACGGAGCTGCCCTTGCCGCCCCAGTAGCCTATGGTGGAGTTATCGGACATGGAGCCACTCTTGGTCTTGGAGTAGGAAAAGCTCTCATCCATTAAATTCCAACAATCTAAACAATTACTGTTATGTATTTTGGAACTAAGAAGATTTTGTAGACTCATTTTCTCCAAGATGATAAAATTGCTGTACAACATTCTTCTGAAGAGATTACAACAGACAATTGTTTGCAAATATTTTTCACGCTCATGCTAATATGAGTACCTGCACCATTAATTTATTCATGAAAAGTACTGTAAATAAATATTTTATATCATTTACCTATGTCTTACTCATGTTTTATTATGAAATTTATTCTGCCAGTTTTGTTTAGGTGTTATGAATTTCAACAATAAGTGTTTCTCTTTTCTATATTTAAAGTATCAAGAGGTCCCTGAGGTCATTAATTAATACAAATTGTTCAATAAATTAAAATCTTTATAACACAAAAAAAATCCTATTTTTATAAAACAGAAAGCTGTTTGTTACAGAAAAAAATGTTTAGCTATTTGTGATATTTAGTGTCACATTCTTATTCTTATCACAAGTTTATTCTATTCAGTATTTAAAGCATTTTTGAAATCATTGAATTGCGCAAAGCGTAAGAATTTCCGAAAGCGGATACAAAATATTTCACGGCCTTCAATTTTTTTTTTGTTCTTTTGCTCCCTCTTTGTCATTTTAAACAGTGTAAAGTTACGATTGTCACAAATAATTAAAATTGTAATGTTTTTTCAACAAATCTTTATAATATTTGTAATATTTGAATGAGTAAAATTCAAAATGTCTATGTCAAAAGTTTCCTATACTAAAAGTCCTAAGGATACGAAAGTCTCCTTTTTATTACTATTGATTTTTTTAGATAAAGCACGAATGCTTGTTTGAAAATGAAATCTTCAGATAAAAATATTTTCGAATTTCAGGTTGGAAATATTTTTTTTCTTTCTAACCAATTTTAAACGCTTTTAACTAAACAGAGAAGCTTCGAGAATTGCGGATTGATGTAACTATTAGGTAGAAAACAAATGACGGGAGGTTGTCTTTTTCAAACAAGATGATGTTAAAGGCGTAGGACTACTTTACTCGCGTGACTCTTTTCCGATTTTCAAAATTTTTTTTGTAACTTCTGTTGTTACCCTTTATCTCTAAAATAAGACATTAGTTATGTTTTTCAGGTATGTAGTTACCGAGATATAGAGGATCGAGTCACCAGTTCATGCGTATTTTTTCCCTACTTTGCGACGTAATAGTCGCTGAACTATAATCCCGGTTTTCACTTTTTTTGTAACTTCTGTTGTTACCCTTTATCTCTAAAATACGACATTAGTTATGTTTTTAACACATGTAGTTACCGAGATATAGAGGATCTCCCATACAACGGGGTTTTTTTTGTGGCGTTTTGGCGTGTATATCAAATTCCTTTCTGAGACCCCAGTGGGAGGAACTTAGTCATACGTTAAAAACATGAACATTATAAAATAAAACACTTAAAACTTGCTTCCAGAGGCTTACAAAATGCAGGTTTAATATACAAACTTATATATATTTGTATTTATTGATTACTTGATTTGAATATTGATTTAACATTCTCGTTTAATAATCGAGACTTTAATGAAAATTGAATGCCAAATTTAATATTTTAGATTAAAGCAAACAAAAGCTTAGCACGTTTATTTATTATACGTTGCTGTTCATAGAAACCCCAAAACCTATGATAAAAGTTGACAGATTCATATAAATCCATATAATGCATAATTCGAGTGGTTAAAACAGTAAAACCGTAAGCCAGAACGGAAATCTGATTTTGCGGTAGGTTTTGGGGAGCATGGCAAAATCTGGCCATTAAAGCATAAAAGAATTAAACTAAACCTTTCGATATGTGCCCAATAGCTGTCGAAGCTACGAAAATAATTAAATTTTTCGATTCATTTATTAGATTAACTTCACATTTTGAAGCAACGCGTGGGCTACTGGGGAAGTACATCTCTTCATCAGACTGAATAATCGTTTACTTAGTAATAATAAAACAGAACTAACGCTGGCTTTAAAATCTTGAGATATTTTCATTAAAAATGTTTCTTTGGAATGTTTCATTATAGTTTCAGTTTTAACGTAGGACTACGTTCCTCCCATTGGGGTCTCAGGAAGGAAATTGATTCACACGCCAAAACGCCACAAAACTTGGTATGGGAGATCCTCTATATATCGGTAACTACATATGTTAAAAACATGACTAATGTCTTATTTTAGAGGTAAAGGGTAACAACAGAAGTTACAAAAAAAAACTTAATTAAACTTAAAAACTTACGAGAAACTTCGAGAAACAAATGAGTCACGCGAGTAAAGTAGTCCTACGCCTTTAACATCAGCGGTTGTTTGAAAAGACAGCCTCCCGTCATTTTTTTTTCTCTGCAGCAAATTCTTTTTCCTGATGGGCGATCTTGAGTTCATTAGTTATATAATTTCTAGCCAAACATAGAGGTAAAAAACACTAACTATCAGAAGTATATCGGGACAAATCGTTCCGGTAATACTTCTTAAATTAAATTCAGCCTCAGTCATGTTACACATCAAAAATATATGTATACACACAATTTCGATGCACCACAAATTTGGCTTACCAGTTTTCAAAATATAGTTGTCAAATAGTGCAAAAGATAAAACTTATGGTTTCCTATCAAATATTTAATCTTTAGATATAACAAAACTAGTTTTTTTAAGTATATTAAGGTATACAAAACCACTGAATATTTTTTAAGGTCGAAATTAGTAGTGCACAAAATTATTGAATATTTGTGTATTTTGAAAATAAAAGAACTTGTTAATTTTCATTCCCAAAAAGACACCGTTATTCATCATCAGTATAAATGGATGGTTACAACTAACCTAAAAAACTGATTTCTAAATTGTCATTCATTAAATAACATTACCAGAAGTGGTTGCTAAAAAAATTAATAACTTTCTCTCCTATAACAGCTTTTGTCCTTGCATTTTAATTGATTTACTAATTACCATTTATCTGTAAACTGGAACACTTTACTTGCCGCCTCTCATGAATTCTAGAAGTTGCATTTTCTTTTTCCACCGGTGTTTTCCCCTTGACATTTCAAGAGTCGATATATTTTATTTATTAGGCTGCTTTTATTTACTTGAAAGGTGATAGAAATATTCTACCGTATATATAATCGTATTCTACCGTTTAATACCATAAGAAATGCTATATGGTATTTACGCTTGTCTTTATATTTGAGTCCAATTTGGGAAGTAAAAGAAACAATTTCAAATATCTTTATCAATGGTAATATCATATTGTTTTTCATATATAGTCCATTCAGAAATTATATAACTATCTTTTATTTGGAAATTTTAAAATAAATAAAGATTCTGATTATAATACAAAGACACGAAATATGATATTGCAACAAATTCATTATAATTAGGTTTCAATAATTTTGAATACTGCAATAAATGATTAAGTTTAGAAAAACATTATAAATATATAAAAAATACACTGTAAGCAAATTATAAGGCCACTTGTACAAAAACAAAAAGTATGAAAATTAATGTGATATCGTTTCTCCATTTTTTTTGATAACCTCAAACTCTCTGCTTTCCATTGAAATGACCAGGTGGTTAGGATGAATTTCAGAAATATTTTGTCATTCTTTTACAATGGTTACTTACAGTTCACATGCAGATGAAAACTGTTTATTATTAGCACAAAAACTGCGACATAATAAACCCCAAAAAGTTTTCCATGGGGTTCAAGTCTGGACTTCGACTTGGCCATGGCAAAACATTAAATCTTTCTTTATGAAACTATTCGTGGATGGATTTAGATGTATGGCAATAAAAATTGTCCTAATAAAATACCCAGTTAGCACCAGCTAATAAAGGCCCAAACGGTATCAGATTATCATGTAGAATATCTTATATTGTGCAGATTTCCTTAGTCATGATTATTGTGCGTCCGGAAATCGCACAAATTATCATGACTAAGGGCTCCCTAAACCATTACTGATCCTCCTCCTATTTGACGACTGAAGCATTCTTTCTGTTCCTTCCTCAAGTAATACCAATAGTGTGTGTAGCCATCGGGACCGTCAAGTTTAAATTTCTTTTCATCAGAAAATATAATTTGTTTCCACTTATCGCACCATGACATGACATTTAAGCCCATTTCAGTCTTTCTTCTCAAGAGCTTTTGTGTTCTCTTCATTTTCAATAATTTTATATTAGTATTTGATTTAAGACTCTTCTGAACTGTGACGTGTGAAGTTTTTTTTTTCTGGAACGTTTCAAAATTTTTCGAGTCGAAAGGCCTATTTTAGTTGATAGTCGAAAGATTTAGCGATAATCTCGTGCTAGCTTTTTCTTCCGGATCATTTTATTTTGTTTGAATCATCTTTTCACATGACATTGTGAATGGCAGTTTTAGAAAGCTTCATTAACCTAGCTACTTATCTTTCAGATTTATCAGCACTTATATAAAATAAAATTTTTCTCACTTCGCACTTAGTTAACTCTTTATCACGCGTCATCTTCAAATAAATCGTAGATAGCACAATTAAAATCTGCACCTTTGCTTCTCAGGTAATGATTTCACGAAATGCTAACATATGAGCTTTATAATGATTCTGAGGTGATGTATAATATGCTAATTTTCTCAGGTGATCTGATAATTTCTTAACACACACCTTATTTAATTTTTAGAAAAATGAGAGATTTTAATGAAATTTAAGTGAATTTTTAAAGTTGGAATTAGTACAGAAAGTGTTTCACGATCAATTTTAAATACACATGCTAAAATTTGCATATCCTGTCTTCTTCTTCAGAAATACACCAATTCGTTAGTAGCCTCATAATTTCTTAACGCATTCTAATATTTCTCCCAGCATTTTTTTGTGTTTTATTATCTTTTTTGCATCTAAGTTAGTAATTCCGAAAACGGAATCCTATATAATCAAGAAATTTCTGCTTTTAAGAAAATTCAATTAATTCAAATCGAAATTTAAAGGCACTGTAAAAAATTTACATCCAAAAACAGGCGGGCAAAAACTACAACTCACAATTGCTGACCAATTTTCAATGCATAAAACCAGATATTTTCACAATCGCACGTCCTCTATTTGAAACCAGTGTGGTTTGTTTAATAGCTTAAGGATGTAAACCTGCTAGAAGACAGAAGATATTGCGACATCTTAATTTATGTTCATTCTGTCAAAATTTGGATGGTACTATGTTACTTGGCATAGCGCTCTGTAGGCTCCACATTTTTGAATAGTTTGAATCCAACACCTGCTCATTATTAATATTAGAATTTTAGTGTCTTCATAATCGTGCTTTGAAAATTCTAGACAAGTAGTTTTGTGAACTTTGGACTTCAAGTCCAAAAAAAAAAAGAAAAAACCTGATCTACTCTTTATCAGCCTTTAAAGGTTTAGTCAATGTTGTCATTGCGGAGCCAGGAGGGGGGTTAGAGGGGAAGGGGAGGCATCCTCGTACACATTCTCGCTCTCGGTAGGTCAACAATCCACTTCTACAACATTACAGTAGAACCTCGATTATCCGAAACTCTTTTAAACCGGAACCTCGTTTAACCTACGTCGGTTTCCTTAAGTTGTTTTTTGGTAAATAAACAATATCACTTCAAGGTCGCCTTCGGCGGCAACTATTCCTACTGCAGGCAGTGCCGAGATGCGGATATCTTATTTCTTTCTCCCCCATCCTCCCTTCTGTCGGAAATTCATTCTATTGTCCCCCTTTGCCTGAAATTCTATTCGTCTCCAAGACCATCTGCCTTCTGCCTTTTTATTGGCTACTTTCTGTCCGACTCAGAAGCGTTGGCTTTACCAAAATGTAGAACATCCATTTATGCCATGGGGCCCACTAAACGAAAACGCGTTTTGTTAACAGTAGAACAGAAGTTCCAAATTGTGAGCAGATTGAAGCAGGTGAGACTTTAGCCAAATTGTCAAAAGAATTTGGTGTTGGAGTATCAACAGTCGGGGATATGAGACGTCAGTCATGCTTACGGCAGAGCAAACTTCCGTTTAAGCCAATGTAAAGTATGATCGTATGTCATATAAACATTCACATTGCATTTTATGACTTGTGTAACGTCTATTGTAGAACTTTATTGTTTATAATTATAATAATATAATTTAAAACATCACATTTAGTTATTTTGTACATGTGTACATGTTTAAAATGTTCCAGTGTTAAAATTGTTGCGGTCTCCTGACGGCCATTTTTAAGTACTCTCTTTTATCCGAAATTTTCGATTTACCGACAGAGGTACGGTCCCGACCAGTTCGGTTAATCGAGGTTCGACTGTATTTCTAATATTTTCCCTTCGTTTGCCAGTGAACCAGTACGGCCATTAAAAATATATTGCAACAAAGTTGTAGAAAAGTTTACGCTTCAGAGTGGAGGTATTGCCTAGAATCATTGAAAAATAGCTGAGCATTACATGAAACGGAATTATTAAATGGACCACCATCTTGGAACGGAATCCAAAAATAAAAATCATTACATATTCGTCGTTTTTAATGACTTGAATTCATAACAAATTCGAAGAAAATAGAGCAACGCATTTGGTCGTGACTGCGTCAAAAACAAATTTAAAGACAAATAGAAAAAATGCCGAAATGTCGGTTAAAATAGGAACTCGCTTCGCTCGAACAATGATACTTTCCGTTTTTAAGTTTGTGTTCAAGTGATATCTTCGAATCAATGCTTATCTGTAACTTAAATTTATTTACCGAAATTAGTTTATTCTCATACGACTTTTATGGATATTGTATACATTACAGTCCATTATTTAATAGGCGTGATGACTGGAAAAGTGAAAAATAAGCTAATAAGAATAACTTCAATTCTTAATAATTTTGATTAAGAAAGTTTTTACCGGGCTGAGAATGAACCGATTTAAACACAAATCAACAGTAAAATGGGAGAAAACAATATACACGTGCTATAAAGTTCATGCTCCATTTTGTATTCTTAATGCGTAGGTACATCCAACCACTTTTATATATTCATAACTTTGCTGCTATTCTCCATATTTTTTATTCATATTATCCATTCGTATTAATTAATGAGATGTGAATGTGTTATGATTTATTGTAAATATAACGGCATTGTCAATTGTTAAACGGCATTGTAAATACTGCATGCTTACTTACGTTACATTCCTTACCGGCCCAAAAATGATTTTCAGTTAAATTTTAAATACTGAAATTTAATGAATTACAACTCTTTTGAATTAAGAGAAGATTTGGATACCGTTTATTTAGCTTTGTGTTTGTAGATAAATAATACAATATCATTTAAATACTCAGTTTTTAAAATCCATAAATGATATCTATGGATCATATATATATATATATATATATATATATATATATGTATAATTTTTCCTACTATAAATGGAGGAAACATAGTTTTCATATCTTTTTTAAATGTATGTTCTTTCAATTTATAAAATTCAAAAACCATGTTCCAATGTTTTAGCTTCAAAAATAAACATTTGTAAAATATTTAAACTTTGAATAAGATGCAGTAATTTATCTTAAACCAAATTCTAAATTGTAAAAAATTAATTTACTACTAATTCTGCCCTATTCCGAAACACAGATTTGCACACTAATTTTATGAAAACAAAGGCATATTTTTCAAAAAAAAAACATGATCTTCTCTCGAAATCAATTTTTTCTCAAATTCACAAATACGAAATCAAAATGTACTTAAATTAATTGAATAACTGATAATTACGTTCTGTAAATATAAGAAGAGCGTATTGTCGTAGAGAAAACATAGATATACCCAATTTCAAAACTCTAGCACGTAAGAAAGTGAGTGAAAAATCTATTATAAAATCCCATCCGTACAAATATGAGACAAGTAAAATTAAATAAAAATGTATAAAAACTAAAAGGACGATTGATTGTAAAATTATTTCTTTGTCTGGTTTTTATAAACTTGATTTCCTTTTATTTTCAAAACCTCACGACTGAAAGGATTCAAACCTTGTAAATTCGCAGCGTACTCGATAGCCTAACAACAAATAAGCAAGTCATTCACTAGGCCGCTCTGAATGCAATTGCGCGTAATCCAGATATTAGCACATTCGCGGTGTAATCCGAATTACGTCAAAAAGTAGCGCAAGAAAATTATTCAATTTAAACCGTTCTGGTAGACAATGAAACGTTGTCCGAAGGCAATGAAATCGAGAAACGGTAAATTTTCCTGCGCTAGGGTGGGGTTGTCATTCGCATTTCACTAGACTCGACAGAATCTATACTCGAGAAATTACGTACACCGAGAGTTTTCAAATAAAAAATTATTTAAAAACTCTTCTTATACTTTTTTAATTGTTTTTAGCTTCGAAATAAAGATGTAATTGAACTGCCAAAAAGGATATCAAACAGGACACAGTAAAATATAATTTGATTGTTTTGTGTGTTTTTACAAGACTGTCAGAAATCTTTCTAAAACATGTAGACATTCTGTAAAAAAGAATTTTTAAGTAAAAAAACGTTTAAAGAAACAGTGAATTGTAATATTTTTATCTGGTTTTAATAAACTTCATTGCCTTTTATTTTAAAAAACCGCACGACTTAAAAAATTCCAGTTTGTATATTCGACAGCTAACTTGATCGCCCAAAAACAAATAAGCAAGACAAGGTCGTACTGGATTCGATATTCGTAACCCAAATATTATCTCTTCCGCCGCTTAATCCAAAGAGTTTAATCATCTAATTACGTAAAAAAAGAACGATAAGACAGTTATTCAATTAGAATCATTCCTGGCGATATCGAAACGCTTCCCGAAGGCAATGTCAATGAATACGACGAACAGTAAATTTCCTTCTAGTTGGGTGGGTTTGTCTACCACTTTCCGTTGGACTTGATTGAAACTGTGTGCGTGAAAATCACGTATAACGGTATTTTGTCCTTGTGCTCTCTAATATATAAAGCCGTAGTTTTGGCTAGATCATAATTATTCTCAGTCACTTGAGCTAATAATCTCCAGTAAAACATGATTGCTAAGGTAAGTTTGATTATCTTTTGCTGTAAACAGAAATCAAATTTTGATATAGATAATTCCTTTTCTTCATAGTGTTATTTATTTCTAAAGATTCGTTTAAAACTGAAAATAGCATCTAACATATGCCATAAATATACAATAATATATTAAAGTAAAGAAGTCGCTATATATATATATATATATACTTTAGAAAAGGTTAGTCGTAAACACCTCATGAAAGAAGGTGATTGTGTTTCATGGACTGGAGTGTATTAGTTGTATATCGTATAGATCTATGTTTTTGCATCATTGCCATATCTACGTGTTTTTTTTAATATTTTTGTATAATATTGCTACATTGGGTGAAATTATTTACTTATCATAATTTTTCCATGAAGGAAAAAAATTTAGCAAAAAAATCTATCATGCTCAAGATTTTAATTTTCAATTTAATATTATTATTAAAATTAATTAATTGGTAAAAATAGTTTTCCCAGTTTTCTTGGTGCTTGGTTATACACATTTCCACAATTTTTATTGGGAATTTCAAAAATGTGCATTTTACTGATAGTTTTATATCAGGATCGGATCGAGAATTTTCCAGCGCGATAAAATTATTACTAGAAAAGAAAATTATTCTCTTTTCAAAGCTTCGAATCTAATAGGAAATGAAAGTAAACATTGAGATACTGACGTAAATTTTTGTTGAAAGCTCAATCGAAAACCAGTACTATCAAATAGAATATATTGCTTCAACTGAATACTTCTTGTAAAGAATCACTTGACAGGATAATTTTGTTTTCATTCAGAGTAACATGACATGTCTTCGATCTTTTCAGTGCTTTTAGAAAGAAGAAATTTACTGTAGAATGTTTCTTTATATATATAGAGAGAGAGTGAGAATATAAATCGTAAAATTAAAGAGTATATATATATATCTTTGGGGCTGAAGGTATCGTATTAAATATTTGAAAATATTACATCACAAATTGAAATCGCCTAGTGTCATTGACGATTTCTAGAAATTCTCAACATATTTTAGTTCTCCTCTAAATTTATAAACTTAGTTGCTTCTATAGCAAAATAGCGAATTAGAGAAAAACCGTCGGTTTTCCCCTAAAAGTAAGCAAAATATTTTAAACGAGAAAAATGATGCGGCAGTAAAAAACCGGTAGGTCCAGGTTTTATGGCGCAATATTAAATCTTACTTATTTTATCAAGATATAGTTTTTTAATTTTATGGCATTAGGAGTCATAATACTTTCTTTGACTGACAGGATCAGTAGTATCTGAAAAGCGTTAAATCACGTACTTTACATTTTCGTTCAATCTATAAGTCGTTAATCATTTCATTTAAAACTTTAAAGAACAGATTTATGAATACTAAAAATAGCTGATAAAGATAAGTATAAAAAGTTAAACTATGTCTCTCAACAACTTTTTCTATCGCTTCCCCTTGCATTCGAAATAAAATGTATGGCTGTGTAGAAAACAATGTTTATAACCAATTAAATGTCATGAGCATAGGTTAAAAAATTATCATTATTCTCAAAATAAAAAACTCATAAAAGTTTTATGATTATATTGTTTCCTGGAGGGAAAAATTTCTTCTTTTATTTCAGAAAACGAGTTAATTTTATTAATCGGACTCACTCTTGCACAAAAAATATTTCTAACATTCCTAATAAAAAATCCTGAAAGATTCTGATCCGCATAAATATTATTACTGTGAAATGAGTTCAGTTGTACCTTAAATTTCCCTCATCGATGCTTTAATTTACCTCAACGAAAACTGAAAGGACGAAAAACTGAAAAAGATCATGTTTACTTTATCACTGACATGAAACTAAAATTACTGACTAAAAGGAATGATTGATTCTTTGAAATATTTAATGACGTGCTTAAATATTTTAAAAATTTCTCTGAAAAAATCTTATTTGTCCTTCCATCGTGCAAAATAACTTTAAACATGACATTTCTTTCCTGATCATACATTTAAAAAGTCACTATCTTCTTTCTAGGTCGCCATCCTCTTCGCTGCTCTTGCAGCCGTCAACGCCAGTGTCCATTTGGGACATGGTGCTCTGGTCAACACTGGAGTAAGCGCCAGCACTAGATCTCAAGATGTAAGTTAATTCAAATATCTGTTCCTCGTCATTTAGTGTGTTTCAAATAGCTATCCTTGAAATTGCCTGAAAACTGAATCTTTTCTAATTTGTAAAAATTTATTTTTTAGGCATTCGGAAACTATGCTTTCGGCTATGACATCAAGGATGGACTCGGTGCCACCAACTCCCGATCCGAAGTAGGAGATGCCCACGGAAACAAAAAGGGTTCTTACACCCTCGCCGACATCGACGGAAGGGCCCGACGAGTCGACTACGTCGCCGACGGACACGGATTCCGAGCCGTCGTCAAGACCAACGAACCCGGAACCGCCGCCAGTGCCCCAGCCGCCGCCCTCGTCGCCAGCCCCTACGCCGGACCCGTCGCCCCAGTCGTCAACCATGTAGCCCCTGCTGCTGCCGTCGTGGGACATGCTGCTTCCTACGCAGCTTCCTTGGCCGCCCCTGCTCTTGCGGCCCCTGTTGCTTATAGTGGAGTTCTTGGACACGGATCTGCCCCTGTTGCTTTTGGCGGAGTTCTTGGACACGGAGCTGCCCTTGCCGCCCCTGTAGCCTATAATGGAGTTCTCGGACACGGAGCTGCTCTCGCTTCCCCTGTAGCCTATGGTGGAGTTATTGGGCACGGAGCCAGTCTTGGTCTTGGATATGGTCTTGGTGTAGGAAAAGCTCTCATCCATTAAATTTCATCTCTTTAAAAAAAAGTCTTATTGTACATTCGGAAGATTTCATGGTCTCTTTGATGATGATGTTCTTGTTCTACGGTGTTCTGCGGGGAAATTACTATAGAAAATTATTTATAGATGCATTTTGTTCTAATGTTATCATGAGTACCTGCTCCTTTAATTTATTCGTGACAAGATATTGTAAATAAACACTTTAAATCGTATATCTCTGCTTTGTGATTTTACTTTGCTTTCAAAGAGAATCTTGTGTTCGATACTGAAATATTCATCGGTATTTCTCTTTTCTAAGATTAAAAACATCAGCAGGTCAGTGAGGTTATTAATTATAGTAAAAAAATCAATAACTTAAATTCTATTATTTACTTCATTCTTAAATCATTGATTATTTAGTTTTTTTAATATAAAAAGGATACTCTTTTCTGTAGAAAAAATTTTCAGCTGTTTATGATATATAATGTAAAATTCTATAACTCAGAAATACTTTCCTTTATTCGTAAGTTTACTCTTTACAATACTTCAAAATCATTTCATCGCATAAAGCATAAGAAGCATTGAATCATGAAACCGGATACAAATTGTAACACGATAGGAATTGTTTTCCCTCCGAATATGTACAATTCAAAATATTTAAAACTGACCTGAAAAAAAAGACTTTCTAAAAAAGATTTCGATCGATAACTTTTTCTCCAAATTTTCAAGTTTTAGACAGCAAGCCTTATAAGTTTCTTAACCTAATTAGGTAAATTGACCGTTTGGTTTAGAATGTGCAAAAGAAAAAGCATTTCGTATAGAAACAGCTCATTCGCATTGGAAAATAATGAATTTAGTTTAATTCTTCATCCAGAAAAAAAGGGTTTAATCATGTTTATAGACATGTCTTAATAATTTAAGAACCTAAGCGAAATAAAAAAAAATTCTACTATGTTTGAAGATTGCATCATTGTTTCTTTCTAAACTATATTAAATGCTTATATTAAATTGTAGAAATTCCAAAAATTGCATTTTGATATTTTGATTAAATAAAAACTGTCAAAACAGTAGCGTAAATCAGTAAAAGCTTGCTTTCGGTTGCTTAAATAAGCAAAGTCCTAAGTTTGACTAATTTTCATTTTTTTTTTGCTTTACCAATATTAATTAATAATCTAACCTTTTAATAAAAATCAAATTTCAAATTTAGGAAATCGATCCAAACAGGAATTCAAATGAAACACTGCTGTTAAGAAAAACTACAATACGATGACAAAAGTTAGATGGAAAATTTCATTGACGAATATGCATATAATGTATATCTTCAACGATTTAACCCTTTATTTACCGAATTAAATTACCAGCAACTTTTCAATTTTATTTTCGTATCATTAGATACGTTTTAATTCAGAATAACCCCAGGAAAGATGAAAAAACTTTTTTAATTAAATAAAATAATTTAATTAATTTGATTAATAATTAAAAAATTTAATTTTTGTCTTCATCTGCCATCTACTGTTAGCTGTCGGCACTACATTCCTCGTGTTCATGTGAATACTGTCAGGAAAAACGGTCAAATTACGAAGATATGAGCGTGATGAAAGTAATAGTTTTAAGAACTGTCGAGAAATAAAGCGTTAAATCGAGAAGAATAAGTCAGAAGATCTGAATTTGCCATGTTTCGAGCAGTAAGACCAAATCTGGCCTTTGTACCATTAAACAAAATATCTTTAAAGGCCTGTCAGCCCTTTAGCTCTCGAGGGCGCCATTAGTCTCGAAGACAATTCGATTCATTTAATTGATTTATTGATTTTTGAAATAAGCCTTGCATTTGAAACAAAGCAAGAACTAATGGGGACATGCATTTCTGCGTCCGACTGAGTTATCGTTGTCTAAGCAATCTTAGTCTAAAATTAATAATTGACTTCAAAATCTTGAACTATTTCCTTTGGAGCTGGGAATCTTTTTTAGTTCCACACTGCAATAAATGTTCGTTTTATTATTTACCTGAGTCATTTTCATTTACTCCTCAATGGTGCAATGTATTTTGTAATTGTTTTGTTTTTTTGGCCCCAAGTGGATAAACTCAGTTGGCTTTTTAATTTTTTAGCGTCAATTTTTTCAATTTTTCTATGTCGGATCTGAAACTGCTTAGCTATATTCTTAAAAACCAGGTTTGAAGGCAAAACTGCTTATTAAAGCAATGCGTTTTTATTTATTCGTGTTTTCTTAATTTTTTTGTATAGAAAATAATTTTAATTTAAATAATGAAATCTATGAACATAAATAATGGAGCGCACATATAAAATACTTGAAAGCGTGACGACGAAAATTTTACTGATAAAAATTTACTCAGCCCTCAAAAAAATTGAATTTCACTCACATTTTAGTATAAAAGTTAAAAACTAATGAAATGAAAAACAAATTTAATAAGAAACAGATTTTAAAAACCTCCTTTCATTATTTTACCAAACAGCAGAATTTTTTTATTTTAATTTTTTCCTATTTTTTAAATCTTGATATCTATTTTTTCTCAAACTCACTACCATGTTGCGACACTTGAACAGAAAAAAATTTAATGATTAACTGATAATTAAGTTTTGAAAACGTAAAAATACTATATTGTCATCGAGAACACTCAAGTGTACAGCTTTTCAAAACTCTAGCACATAGGAAGTGAATGAAAAATAGATTAAAATTATCATTCTTTACAAACATAGAACAAGTCAAGTTAAATTGAAATGTAGAAAAATATTAATATTAAATATTGTACTTCTAATCTTTTATTTTCTAATATGAGCAAATTTTTTCTTAGTTATACGTTGTTGGATTATTTGAAAGCTTCGTCTTTCTATTTTCATATGAAAATTCAAATTTTCGGTGGTACAAATATAATGTTCCTAAAATAATCGATTGAGAATCAAAATTGGAATTTTTAGATGGTCTCAAAATAGTCTCTATGCTATAGACTTTTCGGAAGTTAAATAAATCTATAAATTAAAATAGATTGAAGTTTTAAATAAAATTCCAAAAAATCTTTCAGAAAGGCACATTTTCACTCTTCAAAGTATGTTTCTGATAAATTTGGAAGCTCTATGTCAAAGGTCTGTGCTGTTAAATACCAGCAGATACAAACACATTTGCTTTTATTAGTAGTAGACATATGATTCACACATAGTACAACAAAGAGGTATAAGAAGCATTAGCAATGCATCAAGTAAAATTGTTTCTATGGGACTTCTCAAAGGTGACTCGTTCACAGCCTTACTGCACATCAGAAAGAGACATGCATTAAATCATTGTCCCTGAAATTCGGCTTACCGGTGTTCAAAATAATGTTGCAAAATACTGCAAAAGGATAGAACTCCTGTACTGCTCTCAAATGTTTAACCTTTGCATCAAAATTTCATTTAAAATATGATATGCAGTATTAAATTACAGTACAAATGTTCATATATGAAATATTATAATAAGTTATACAACAATAATGATTATTTTTCCATGCTCTAACTGAAATGAACAAAAAATTATAGAAAATTGGTATATACGGTAATAAAAAAAGAATTCATCGATTTTCATTCTTGAAAAGGTAACATTATTCATCACCAGTGTGATTTATAAGTTGCCTAAGGAATTGATTTCTAAATTGTCATTATTTAAATAATATTACCAGAAGTGGTAATTAAAATAATTCATTTTTAATAACCTTATACTCCACATCAGCTTTTGTACTTGCATTTTAATTAACACAAAACACAAATTATGAACACAAAATTATCGAAAATTTGTATATTTGGTAATAAAAGAAAGAATTCATCAATTTTCATTCCTAACAATGCAACATTATTCATCACCAGTGTGATTTATAAGTTGCCTAAAATACTGATTTATAAATTGTCATTTTTAAATTAAGTTAACAGAAGTAGTAATTAAAAAATTTCATTTTTAATAGCCTTCCGCTCCACATCATCTTTTGTCCTTGTATTTTAATTAACTCGCCAATTACCATATATCAAAAAACAAGAAAACTTGATTTGTCGCCTCTGATGAATTAGAGAAGTTAAGATTTCTTTTTTCTGTTTTGATGGTCATTTCAAGCGTCATTTTATTCACTGGGCTACCACTATTTGGTAAATGGAGGACAGAAGAATTGTTAAACTTCGCAATATTGAATGTTTGTTATGCATCTCATTTTAATTTTTACATTTTCAAACATTTTTATCAAAGCTAATTTTATATGAATTACATATTTATACAAGTTTTTTTAGCTTTTGAATATAATAAATTTTAGTAGCTTCATTTTGTTGTCATTTTTGCATTAAGGATAGTAATTTTCAAAACGAATTTTTGCAATATCAAGAAATGTCAATTTGAAAGAAAATTCAATTAATTCAAACTTAAATTTAAAGGAACTGTTAAAAAACCCCAACCAAAAATATGACCTAATATTTTTTTTTCTTTTTTTGCTCAATAAAGTTTCTACGCACACTCATCTAAACTGCAAATCGGAGATGCTTCTCCGAAAAATGCTTGTGTGTGTGTGTGTGTGTGTGTGTGTGTGTGTGTGTGTGTGTGCGTGCATGATTTGAACTGAACAGCTGCCACCTGAACTTTGAGGATATTGTAATACGTTACTGCCCATATTTTTCAGCAGTTTGTTGGAAAAGTGAATAATAAGTTAACCTAGACGAGAAAATTTCTAAATAATTTTAATTAAGGAGAATTTTAGAAGGATGATTTAGAATGCATTTAATGACACATAAATAGTAAAATGCTGAAAAGTAATATGCATGCTTTAAAGTTTATCTTTCCATTCTTCCTTCTTTATGGAAGAATGGAACATGAACGTTAAAGCATAATACCACTTTCAGATATTCAGGAATTGAATGCCATTCCCCAATAAGATATAAAAGACTCAATCAATGTTCGCGTAATTTTTTTTCTACAATAAATGGACTGAAACATGATTTTCTTATCTTTTTAAATTCTGCGTTATGAAAATTTACAAATTTTAAAACCATATACCGTTCTTTTAGCTTTAAAAATATAAGTGTAAAAATATAAACAAGCGTTCTGCGAAATGTAACACTACATCTTTAATGGAATTCAAAATGGTTAAAAATAAATAAATAGTTATTTATTTTGTTTTAATTGAAGACGCATGCATTTTTTGTACAATCTAAACTACAAGAATTAAATAGAAATACTCTAAGTAGTATTTTTCAGGCTATTAAGCAGCGTATACGCTTGCGAGTCGAAAGGTTCGTCAACCGTTCAACTCGCAAGTATACACAGATTTACATGCACGATTTCAATTAACCTTCAAAAGAAACATTTCAGCAGTCAATGCTTTCCCGCCGAATGGTTCACGAACCGTTCGGCTCGCAAATGTATACACGGCTTAATGTATAGAACTTCAATTTACCTTCATAAGAAAAAAGTTTTGTTACATACTTTAAAGAGGTTAGATTAAACAAGTCATTTTCAGTATGAATTTTATACTCAGGTTTTACTCAACAAATATTTAGTTGGTTGAGTTTTGGAAAATCTTTCCCATATCAAAGATTTTCCAGCCAATTTAAATGATTTTAAAAATATTCGTTATAATTTGTAACACCTTACATGAAAATAATTACTGGAATAATATGATCAAATAAAAACGAGTAGTAAGAAATTTACTTCCACCAATATTGTTCTATCAAGTTAATAAATTTTATGAAAATCAATAGCATAGTTATTGACATGCATTCCCAAAATATAATGAATATTAAACAGTTCTTATTGTAACACTTGACTTTTAGAACGTTTAATGAATTTACTTTAAAACAGTGGGGTCGTTTTGAATTAAACACATTACATAAAAGTGATACTGAATTTTCAACAATTTGTTTCAAAGTTGAGACTCGTTAAGAAATTAAGAAACAACTACACCTATTTTATGCTTTCACTCATATATTATATTTCCTAGATACGATATCCGATAGCTTCATGACTTGAAAATACATTAAATTTATTAATTCGTGATTGTCTCATTGAAAAACTGAGAAATATCTGTGCGTTTCGTGAATATACCTGCAATGAAAAATATTTGAATTTCCAATGAAATTTGTTTAAATGAATTTAAATAAGTATAAGGAACTCTAGGAAAATTATTATGAAATTTGATTCAGAACTAATTTTATATTTAAGCTTAGCGTAACGTTATCTTTAATATTTAAAGATTTTTTATTAAAAAACTTCGTCACTCATCTCAAAAATATAGTAAATGAGTTATTTCAATCAGCAGATATTAAATTATTGAAACCTATGAAGCAAAACAAAAATGATAATGATGCTGATGAAGTAATGCATCCCAGTATATAAATATGCGATCTACAGACACAACCAATAATTTTGATACCATAAATCAACCACATTACAGCATGAGTTGTTTCTGAATAAAAATCTAAAGCAGCGACCAGTTTATTTTAGTATATCATTGAAGTACAAGATTTATATAACAGGTAAATGATTTTTACATCCACAGTTAGATTAATTTTTATTAATATATAAATAAATATTTTATATAGAAAAGGCAGTTACGGTAGTAAAATATGAGCAAAAATATTTGAAATTTGATTTCATTTAAACAAAACATAATCGAACATACCTTAGCAATCATGTTGACTGAAGATTAATAGCTCAAGTGACTGAGTATATTTATGATCTTCAAGTGGAAACTGCTGCTTTATATATCAGAGCGGACAAGGACAAAATACCGGTATACGTAATTTTCGCACACACAGTTTCAATCAAGTCCAGTGGAAAACGATAGTCAACCCCACCCAACTAGAAGGAAATTTACTGTTTTCTCGATTCATTGACATTGCCTTCGGAAGCGTTTCGTTTCGGCAGGAACGATTCTAATTGAATAATTGTCTTATCGTTCTTTTTTGACGTAATTAGACGATTAAACTCGTTGGATTATGCGGCGGAAGAGGTAATATTTGGGTTACGAGTGTCGAATACAGTACGACCTTGAGAATGTCTTGTTATTTGTTTTTGCGATCAAGTTATTCCGTATATACAAACTGGAAACTTTAAAGTCGTGCGGTTTTTAAAATAAAAGAAATCAAGCTTACAAAAGCCAGACAAGAAAAAATATTACAATTCATCGTTTCTTTAAACATTTTTTTAGTAAAATTCTTTTACAGAATGTCTACATGTTTTAGGAAGGATTCTGACATCGTGTAAAACACACACAAAACAATCACATTATTTTCTAGTGTGTCCTGTTTGATATCCTTTTGGCAGTCCACATATCTTGATTTCTAAGAAAACAATTAAAAAAGTATAAGAAGAGTTTTAAATTATTTTTCCGCATTCATCTGCAAAGTTTAACAAAGGTTTTGAGTATTTTAAAATGACCTTCTTTATTAAATGTACAGGCGCTTAGAAATTTTGCTTTTAAAATGGTAATAAGTAAACTGCTTTCATTGTATTATTTTTCTTATAAAGGCGATTCTCGTTAGAATCTCATTTAAAAATTTTTTTAAAGTTTTATTGTCTTTGCTTTTGCGTCTGAGAGTTGAAGCATATTGAATAATGAAGTGTTAGGATGTAATTTTGGGATGTCTTCTGTAAAAATAGAAATCATTCTTTCGTGATAAGGAGAGAATTTGTCGTAATTTTTGAGAATTGTCAAAACATTTTTTTGTTTTGAATGTCTTTATTTGTCGAATTGCCATGAATGTCATTTTATTGCAGTTATTCAAATGCTGTAGTATTAAAATTAAGATTACATTTCAACACAATGATATCTAGAAAACTCAATTGACGTGGTGTAATGAAAATTTATCGTTAAACTCCTGCCATAAAAAAAGTTATTGCTTTCTTAGAGGCATAGCTTGGGCATTCACCATAAAAATTATCCAAGAGTATGAATCAACAACTTTCATGTGTCATTATTAATAAATGATGATTGTACCAGAGCGTAGCGAACGGGAGGGGGGTCAAGGTGGGTATACGTGCCCTGGTCGCCAGAGTTAGGGGAGCCATGGAGACAAAATATTAGTCTGTTTCTGGCACTTTAAAAGTAAAATATGATGCAGGGTGAAAATTAATATAAACCCCAGGCAACACTTACCCTCACTATGCCACTGTAAGTTACACACCTTTAAAGGCTATGACAGGAAAATTTTCGTAAATTACTTGTGAAATTTCTAAATCAATTTTCATTGATAAAAATGGCAAGAAACCTAATTGTAAACAACGATGCAGAGCAAAAATTACAGGGAAGCAGAAGAACCTGACTTTGTTCATAGGGCACGTTTTAGACTCAAATCCGACGGAAGGCAAATTAAATTTCCACATTCTTTCTTGCGCTGTAAGTCTATATTCATTTCTGCATTTTGTTCATTAATTAGTGAAATGTTTCTCATGAAGGTAAATTGAAGTTCTAACATTAAGCCGTGTATACATTTTGAGCAGATGTTCGTGAACCATTAATTAGTAAATGTTTCTTAGAAGGTAAATTGAAGTTCTGCATTAAGCCCCGTATACATTTGCGAGCCGATCGGTTCGTGAACCATTGAATTAGTTAAATGTTTC
>BGPR01004018.1:80628-94640 GCA_013235015.1 Araneus ventricosus
CCCTTTCAAAACGCAACAAAACATTTACATTCGTGAATTAAAAAAAAAGAATAATTCAAATTCTTCGCGCACGAAGTCGCGGGTAACAGCTAGTAATATAATAAATGCGAAAGTGTGTCTGTCTGTTTGTTACGCTTTCACGACCAAACTGCAAAACCGATTTGGATGAAAATTGGCAGAGTTGTAGCTTGAAACCCAAGAACAGACATAGGGTAGGTGAAATCGCGTTAAATTAATTATTTTTGATACAGTTAACAATTAAATAATTAACAAAGAAATCCCATTGACTCCGCGATTAGAGATGAAGATTATTTTATTTTTCAATCAACTGTCACGTGATCCTTCAGGAATGCGAAAACATGTGGAATGAATGATTTTTAAAATCAACTATTACGTGATCCTTTTTTCCGCTGTAACTTCGGAACAAATAGTCCGATAACAATTAGTTTTATACCATCTTAAAGTTCAAAATTTTACCTTTTCAATGATACCAATTTATTTTCTGTCACATCTTTCTTTCAATTTGTATTAATTTTTTTAAATTTTACGTGCAGACGATTTTGAAATAACGCAAATTTATCGCTACTCAGTTGCTAGGAAATGGTTAGACTTTGAACTAATTTACCTTTATTTCAGAAAATTTTGCTTATGTTTATAAATATCATTAAAATAAGGCAGAAATTACATGTATCTGTCTGTCTGTCGGTCACAAGAACTTCCTAAACGGTGAACGGTAGCGACATGAAATTTACACACGACATTCTAGATCATATTTCTAGGTCAAAGGTGCTATTTTCAACTTTCAGAGTTAATTAATTCTTAAGATATTTAATTGAAAAACGAAAATTACTTCCTTTTAAGCCTAATGCTTAGATGTTTTTTACCAATAACTTCTGAAATATTTATTAGACAACAATTATTTTTATACCATTTTAAAGACCAGAAAATGATCTTGTTAATACTACTAATTCCATTGCGATGAAATGTTTTATCTGATTGTTATTAAGGTTTAAAAATATATTTTTAACGCAATTTCTAACATTACTTTTTATTCTTACAGAAATAAATTCAAGCCAAATTACTGTTTCGTGCGCGGGCTTTTGGCAGTGTTAAAGTTAATATAAGAAAATATTGCTTTCTTTGACCATAAACAACAAAGAAGACTTTACACTTCCGTTTTCCAGTTGTCGTAGGATTTGCAGCTTTTAATACGGTTTCACAGTGATCCAATGACGTTAGTGAATTATTCTCTCGATGTTTTGTTTAATTTTCACAGTGAGGTATTACAGAATATCCATCTGTAGATACGGTAATGGGCATTAACAAGGAGCATGATATCCTGTAGAGCTCTTCAACATCTTAGAATTGTCAGGGAACCTTCCGACAAGCCGAGATTGAAAGTCGGTGTGCCAGTACTACTAATACGTAACCTCGATATACCGAGACTGAGCAATGCCACACGGTTGCAAATTACACACCTAGGTCCAAACGTCATGAAAGCTACTGTTATGACTGATATAGGGAGAAGAGAGAGTGTTTTATGACTGATATAGGGAGAAGATAGAGTGTTTTATGACTGATATAGGGAGAAGAGAGAGTGTTTTAATTCCATGCCTTCCGATAATACCGAAGGATTTATCATCTCAGTTCAATAGGTAACAAATCCCTTTAAAAATAGCATTTGTCAGGCTCAGGGCCAGACACTGAAGGTGGTAGGCGTACATTTGGGAAAAAAATATTTTTCGCATTTGCAACTATATGTGGCGTGTTCACGTGTGTCCAGATCACACAGCCTCTACATCCGTGCAAATAACGTGGTATACAAAAGTATATTAGCATAGATAAACAATTTAAATGACTATATCAGCATGCATGTACAGTACACTCCTGTCAGCCGTCCAATTAAGTATTATCAACCGTCAGAACTTTTACTTTCCCCTTTCAAAATGCAATAAAACATTTACATTCGTCAATTAAAAAAATAATAATTCAAATTCTTTGCGTACGAAGTCGCGGGTAACAGCTAGTAATATAATAAATGCGAAAGTCTGTCTGTCTGTCTGTTTGTTACGCTTTCAAAACCAAACTATCAAACCGATTTGGATGAAAATTGGCAGAGTTGTAGCTTGAAACCTAAGAACGGACATAGGATATATGATTTTATCATAAATTCAATATTTTTGACTACAGACAATAATTAAATAATTAACAAAGACCATTGATACGGCGATTATCGATGAAGATTACTACTTTATTTTTCAGTGTCACGTGATCCTTAAGGAATGCGTAAACATGCCGATTCAAGCATCACGTGATCTTGCTGAGAAAAGAAATAAAATCATCACGTAATCTTGCTGAGAAAAGAAATGAAATCATTACGTGATCTTGCTGAGAAAAGAAATAAATAATTAATTCGCGGAATAATAACTGCAAAATAGACGCCAGGACAGAAATCTATTGATAGATAACTTTGAAAATATTAAATTTAATATTTCTATTGTTGTAGCTTTCAATGTTTTCTTAAAATAAGAGCCTAATTTAGTGGAAAGGTTGCCAAAATTATTCTTTATCGCTCTTTTTATCGACATCCAAGATTTCTTTGGTGGTTAAATTTGTAACCAAAGGATTTGGATAATCACTGGTGTTTAAATTCTAAACCAAACGATTTAGCTAATTACAATAGTTCCATTTCGAATTTTAATGCTTTAAAAGCTTTTTTTAAAAGAAAAGATTATACAAACACAAAGTACACGGAATTCAACGTTTTGTTTACTAAAGAAAGAACTGATTCAAACTTGGCGCTTGATACAGTTGCCAAATAGATTTGGCGATTGCTAGAGATTCAAACAGTGAATTAAATTGGGAATTTTTCAAAATTATTCTCAGTATAAAGGAACTGATAAGCAAGGTTTATCCTGCCTTACTAGCTAACATGAGGAATAGAGATTGGTTGTTGAATGGGTAATTTTGGCACTGACTATTGAAAGTTCAGATCAGATAAATGAAAAAAAGATTACTTCACAAATGGAGGGATGTATTACAGAATATCTATCTGTAGATACGGTAATGGGCAATAACAAGTAACATCATATCCTATAGAGTTCTTAAACTCCTTAGAATTGTCAGGAATACCTTCCAACAAGCTGAGATTAACCTTTGGTGTGCCAAAACTATTGATACGTAACATGGATGTACCGAGACTTCGCAATGGCGCACGGTTACAAATTACATACCTAGGTCAAAACGCCGTGCCAGCTGCTGTTATGACTGGCATAGCGAGAGGAGAGAGTTTTTTTAATTCCACGCATTCCGATAATACCGAAGAATTTACCATCTCAGTTCAAAAGGTAACAATTCCCTTTAAAATTAGCACATGCCAGGCTCAGGGCCAGACACTTAAAAAAGCAGGCGTACGTTTGGAAAAACCATATTTTTCGCATGGGCAACATGTGTAGTGTATGTAATATGTGTAGTGATCACGTGTGTCCAGACCACAAAAACTCTACATCCGTGCAAAAAACGTAAAACAAAAAACGTCGTATACAAAAGTGTGTTAGCATAGATAAACAAATTACCTAACTATATCAGCAGACACTTCTGTTAGTCGTCCAATTATTTATTATCTTATTATCAACCGTCAAAACTTTTAATTTCCCGTTTCAACATATCACGAAACATTTACGTGAGTAACAGCTAGTATTCTATAAAAATAGAAATCAGATGTATAGTAAGTTTTGTGATAAGAAGAGTTAATTGTTGCATTTTTGGAATTTTACGTAATCTTATTTTTCCATAAATGTGCCATTTTTATTACAGTTATTCAAATAAAGTAGTGTTAAGCATTAAGATTACAAACACAACATATGTGATATCTAGAAAATGAATTGACTTCCTGTACTGAAAATTTATCTTTAAAATTCTTCTTTAAACAATTTTTATTGTCTCTTAGAGGTACAGCTTGGGCATTTTACCATAAAAATTTATCCATGAACTACGAGCCGACTGCTTTCATATTTCATTTTTTATAAATGTCTATTAAGTTACTCACTTTTTGAAACTATGTGAGAAAATATTTTCAGCCGATCGCATGTGAAATTTCTGCAGAAATATCGGCAGACACGATCCTAATTGAGTTATTATCTCATGATCCTTTTTTTTTTTGACGTAATGCAACGTTTCAGCGTTCGAATTATATCTCGGAAGAGATAATATTTGAATTACAGGTAATAAGTACAGAGCGACCTTGTGAATATTTTGTTTATTTATCCTTTGGCGATCAAGGATGGCATTAAATTCATAAGTTTTGCGGTTTTTAAAATAAAGACCAATCGCATATATTAAAACCAGACAAAACTAATATTATTTTCCACCGTTTCTTTAATCCTCCTCCCCTTAAAAACATCACTGCGTCTGCAATGTGTTAGAAACATTTCTGAGAGTCTTTTAAAATTACCTAAAAGTAACAAATTTTCTTCTAGAATATTCTATCTTGTAGCATTTTGTTTAAATTTCGACCTCTAAACATTAAAAAAAAATGAGCTGAGTTATATTTTTCTCTCTCTGGAATGCAACCTCTCCAACCTAGGTTTTGTTGATCTACGACTTAAAATGCATATTTTCTTATTCTCCAGGCCGCAATAATTCATCGGACAAGAAGAAATTTACAAGATAAATAGTTAATTGTTAATAATTGATTTCAGTTTGTTTTATTTTTTCCAGAATGTGTTTCCCATCAGAATCTCATTTTTCTAGTTTTAAAGGTTTGGTTGCTTGCTCGGTTCTGATGATTTTTAACACAGAGGTAAGTTTTTGGAAATATCGTCTAAGAAAACAGGAGTCGAAATTCCAGCACAGTAAATGTGTTTTTCAGCGTTTTACTGTTTATGTGTTTTTAATTCTTTATCTACCTATAGAGGGACGAGACTCAAGTTTGTGTGTAGTGCTGCTGAATAATCCATTCAACTTTAGGAGCCATTTTTATTAGGCTACGTTCCACAGCACAGAATATTAAAGTTGCAACACACAAAACAAAAAAGAGTACAACATCACGAGACAAGCACACAGACAAGAATGACAGAGAGGCATCATGGGTAAAGATGGGTCCTGTAGCGCCACCAACCATAGAAAGGAGAAGGCAGTTGATTGCAATTACATACCTTATATAAATATTATTGACCGAAATTGTTTGTACTCTGTCTTGTCCGGATTAACTGAATTATCCCCTTCCAACAATCACTCCTGCTAAATATTGACTGTAGCGTACTACAAAATCCATAAAAGCAACTTAACACTTTCATTGCTAGGGACGAGATATCTCGTCCTTCAGTAATATTCGCTGCGCACTAGAATTTGACTTTCACAACAAATTTATTAAGTTAAACTTTTTAATACATGTCCGCAGAATGTGTTTGCCTCTTTCTTTTTTGATTTATAAATTTTCTATAATTTTTCTTTAGTAGATCACTTCTTGAATGAGAGGAGTTATGGGATTTGAAGCAACAAAGGCTGTAATCCCCAGATCACTTCTTTAAACCATTGAATTGAAGCCATTGAACTGCATAGCAAAAATTGATTTCACGTACTGAAAATTAAACGGTTTGAATTCACTAAATTTTTTTGGATCGATATTTCTTGATATTGCAGATCATTCTTCTGTTTAAGAAATTATGACTTTAAAAATAGCACTAAAAGGAAACTACTTGATTTTATTATATTCGTAAGCAAAATACAGTATTTGAAATGGGATGCTAAATATTAAAAAAATGGTATTGAAAAACAACTTTGAAAATATTCTACCGAGATATTGTTAACTGATGCCCGCAACATTGGTAAAAATTTCAAATTGCGGACATATTACGAATATTTCTGTCATTTTTTAACCAAATATGAATGAAATATATTAATACTGCAAATCTCAAGGAAAAAAAGGGGGATTTCAAAAATTCCAGTCGCTTCTCCAGAGCATCAGTTTCTGTTTTTCATTTCAGTGCATTCTGTTTTTCTGATAAGATAATTAGTTAAAAGATTAAAATGCAAGGACAAATGCTGCAACTGAACGGAAGGTTATTAAAAAGGTTTTAGTTACTGCTTATAGTAATGTTATTTACGGAGTGAAGGTCAAAAATTTTAAAAAATGGTGTTGTATTTATATTGGTAGTGATACTATTAATGCACCCATACTTTTTCACTAGTGTTGAATAACGTTGCCTTTTAAGCAATAAAATTGAATGAATTTCTTTTTCCTCTACACGCAAAAACTGTCAATCATTTTGAGCACATTTTAATTATGTTTTTAAAAATACTTTTTTACTGTGTATACTTCAATATACTGTATTAGAAAATATTATTTGTATAGAAAGTTTATTTCGAATAATGGTTACGCAGAAGATTTTTTAAAGTAATTTTTGATAACAGCCCTAAGATAAAAAAAAAAGATGATCAAAGGTAGAGTTCTGATCCTTTGCGTTCTTTTCTAGGAATCTAAAGGAAATTGTTAAATAGGGCACAAAGTAAAAAATTCAAGTTTTTGCATGAAATAAATATTACTTATGTAATGTGATCGTCTCTTCCATTGACCTCTATGATTTTATGGTCATATTTAATATTTTTTTAACACTGAAATATTTGACCATAAGTTTGCACCTGAAGAAGGATGGTAGCTTTTTAATTAGCATTTGCTTAATATTGTTATTTTATTGTTATGTTTTTGAGGTATATACACTTTTGTAAAATATCGCGTTTCAATATTTTAATCCTTCAGAAGAAACATTTTTAAAACTAAAAAATTAATGTGTTCTAATTTTTATTAAAGCCTGATTTTTGTTGCGCTGCGTTGCGCGCAAAAGGTATATTGTTATTACTATTGTTTACTTCTTCTATTTCTTCTGTATTTTCTTTTTTGGAATTAAATATTTTAATCACAGAAAGTCACAGTTGAGTAAGGTAAGTAAATCTACGCCCCTCAATCCCAGCGGCCGTTTCGCAGAGACAGCCTTTAATCAATTTTTTTTTGTCTTTGATGGATGTGCCTCTCAAATATTTCTGCAATCTATTCCTAAAAAGGCAATTCGTATTAAATGAAATTTTATATGATTCTTTTTAATTTCAAAGACATAGCAATTTTCAAAAACATTTTTGAACCTTTTCTTCTCATTGGTGAATTTAAACAGCTTCAATAATTTTATTTGAGGTGTTTAGGACGTTATCGTTTAGCTAACGGGCAGCTCGAATACATAAGGTTGCTTTTCTGGAGCTTTCTAAAACAAATGAAAGAAAATAACATTTTGATTAAACGATTTGAAGCAATTGGAGATTATACAAGGCTTACTGATTGAAATTCGAAGATTTGGCAAAATAAGTTTTCAAATAGGTATATCAAAGTTTGTTTCAGAAGTCAGTTATAGAGTTTTTCAACTTTGCACCATAAAATAATAAATATTAATTATTAAAAAATACCGAAATTTAATAAATCACGAAATTTTTATAGCACACAGCTTAACAGGAGAACAGAAATGCCTATATTTTTTATTACACCTAACTTTATAATTCTGTTGTTTTATGCTATATGAAATATACAGATTTTGAATTTTATTTATCTATTGAATGGAGAAGCGAATTTCAATGAATAATTTACGTGTATGACAGATAGCCGATTAAATTCTCTGCATTGAAGAGTTTTTATTTACATTTGTTCCCCTTTACACATTCTGTGGTTTTAAAGTAATGTAAAAGACAGGACCTAATTAATCGAATTTTATTGTTTAAATTTGATTTCCACTTAATTTCTTCTTTAAAGCCATAGAAGAGAGAAACATTGATAATTCTGAAACAATAAGAACGAATATAAGACGAGAAACTTGATAATAAAAATGCGACAACAAGGACGTATAATTTAAATTCTTTATTTACACCTACTTTTCATGAATAAATTAAAATTGCATTAACTCATAACATCATGAGAATAACAACAGCAAAAAATCGCCGCAAACAATAATCTGTCGTAATCCTTTCAGAAGTATTCCACAGACATATTCCTCCTTTTGAAGGAATAGAGTCCACAAAAATGCTTTCTGTTAGTTCCAAAACATAAAAGAAAAGTTAAATTTAATGGATGAGAGCCTTGCCATATCCCAGACCATATCCGAGCCCAAGAGGAGCTCCAAGACCGAGAGCGGCACCATGTCCGATCACTCCACCATAGGTTACGGGGGCGGCAAGGGCGGCTCCATGTCCGATCACTCCACCATAGGCAACTGGGGCAGCGAGAGCTGGGGCGGCAACAGCTAATGGAGCGGCGTAGGAAGCAGCGTGTCCGACGACGGCAGCAGCAGGGGCTACATGGTTGACGACTGGGGCGACGGGTCCGGCGTAGGGGCTGGAGACGAGGGCGGCAGCTGGGGCACTGGCGGCGGTTCCGGGTTCGTTGGTCTTGACGACGGCTCGGAATCCGTGTCCGTCGGCGACGTAGTCGACTCGTCTGGCCCTTCCGTCGATGTCGGCGAGGGTGTAGGATCCCTTCTTGTTTCCGTGAGCATCGCCTACTTCGGATCGGGAGTTGGTAGCACCGAGTCCGTCCTTGATATCATAGCCGAAAGCATAGTTGCCGAATGCCTAAATTGAAATGTGAATTCTTAGAACGGATGCCATAACAGATAGCATATCTGTGAAATTTTTAGACAATTTTAATTAAGCTTTAATATTTATAAGAAATGTACTTACGTCTTGAGTTTGGGATCTGGCACTGACTCCGGTATTGACCAAAGCACCGTGTCCCAGGAGGACACTGGCGTTGACTGCTGCAAGAGCAGCGAAGAGGGTAGTGATCTATAAAGTAAATAATTTAAGTAATTAATGATCCAGATAGAAATGCGATATTTTGAAATAACCAAATTTTGTATGCGATATTATAATTCAATGGAATTTTTCTCAAATAAGAAAATAACCGAATTCAATGGAACTCAATTATTCACCTTACTTAAAGCAGAAAATCTTTACAAACTTTTATAGAAAATAATTGAATATTATAACCATTTGTTTACATGATCGCCTTTCTAGTATAAGAAAAAAAACTATATTTTCGAATAAATCGACTTTCCACAAAAATATATTTGTCTTGAAGGATTATTTAACCACAGCGAGTGGATTTCTTTGAGCACAATCGGAGAAACACAATTTTATTTGAAGATGAGTCTCAAAGTAAAATATTTGCCAGCAACAACTTCAATTTTGCGTTATCGAGTAGAAACTCTATGCGGATACTGAGATACGAGAATAAATTGAATTAATTTCGAAACTCTCTTACTAAAAACTAAACTACTACTAAAATTAACTCTTTTAAGAACAGTTCATTGGATACAACCAAAACTTAAAATATAAGGTATTATGCATTTTTAAGGTAAATATAGTACAAAAATATACGACCAGAAATGATGGTTTTGTTTGGTTTGATGGAGTTTACTGGCGCAAAAACCATTTTTGATTAAGCTGCGCCAAACACATGGTCTTGTATAAAATCTTAGTATAGGAATTCAGTTAAAAGAAGTCTGTTATACGTTATGACGCGTTAATTTGTATAGTCGACAAAAAACTTGCAAGAAGGAAAAAATGACATTAAAAACATGGTAAAAAATCAAATCAAAAAGTAAAAACCAATCATTTTTAAAAAAAGTAAAAAGTTGTGGATGAGGATCTTTGTAAAGGATGTCTTTATGAGTTATACAGAATGATTGGAAATAGCGGATGCGTTGATGATTAAATTGTTGACATTTCAATAAGAATGTGGAGAACAGTCATTTGGCATTGGCATGCTGTACAAAGAGGTGCGGGTTACCCCAATAACAGATGCCTATGCGTGAATCGAGTGTGTCCGATTCTTAATCTGGTAAGAACTGTGTCGAGCTTTCTGATAGGTAAACTAGGCCAACAATCGATTAGACGTTTAATTGAATGAAGTTTATTTCTGTATTTATGATCCCATTGAGCTTGCCATTTTGAGTTTAGGATAGATTTAATATATTTTTGACATCGTTGACAGGGACTGGAGAGTTTAAGCTGTTGGTGGCAGACTTAGCAAGATTGTCAGCAAGTTCATTGCCAGATATACCGACATGGGAGGGAATCCAACAGAAGAGAATAGAAAAACATTTACTAGTAAGACGATCGTGCAATTCAAGAATGTTGAATGCCAATGGGTGACTGAACCGATGAAGTGAAGTCATGAATTCTAGGGCACTTAAGGAATCTGAATAAATGATATAATTATCAGGTGGATCACTAGAAAGTTGAGATAACGCATGTAGAATGGCAGTTATTTCTGCAGTAAAAATAGAGCATCATGGTGAAGTTGAAATGAGAGGATAGAATTGGTAAAAACACAGGCAAATGAAGTGCTAGATGAGCATTTTGAGCCAGATGTAAGAATAGGAATGAAGTTCTGGTAAACTTCACGATGGTCTTCAAAGAGTTGCTGATAAATTTCAGGGGCCGTATTAGCTTTGTCAAAGGTTGTAAAATGATTTAAAAAGTTTAATCCATGTGAATTCCATGGAGTGAGATGATATTTTATGGTAGGCACGACCTGTGTATTGTCTAGATTAAAATAATTAAGAAATTCTGATACTCTAGTGAAAAATGAAGGAATGACTGATCGTCTAGCCCTTTGAAAGCGAAGTATAAGTTGACTTTGCTTGTGTTTATGAAAAGGATGTCGAGGATGAGATAAAATTTTAAAATAGAAATGAAGAGTCAACATTGTGCATCGATAATCAAGAGAAGGTTCGCAACATTCGACGTACAAACTTTCAACAGGAGAAGTACGAAATGAAAAAGTTAAACTATGATTATCAAATATTCTGAACATCAATTTGTGACGCAGTACATATTGGAGAAGGACAAAATAAATCAAAAACAGAGACGATCCTGCCTAAGACGTTACGTCCTAATAGTTCACTATTGACTCGTAACCGTATAAGTCGAAGGTGGCGGTAGAAACACTGAAAGTAAATTGAAATTAATCATATATTTTTACTTTTGATGTCCATTTCCGTTTATTCTGTCATCCATTTATAGTATAGATAGTTTTCGTTATTATGATAATCACTGTGCTTCATTTTCTTATAGTACCGCTTTCACGACCTCGTGCTTGTATAATTTTTTTGATCGAAATATTTTTGATAAAAATTATTTCAAGCTGCACTAATAAAACCGTTTTATTTTTATTATTTTCTACTTTATTATATTGCATAATCCATTATTAAATTATCGTGGAATCTTTTAATCAGTTCTTCTCAAATTCATTACCAGATGATATGTATCATATGGAATAGAATTTAATTAAAATTATTCGATTAAATGAGAATTAATTTCTGAAAATATCAAGATATTGTAGTGCCATCAGGAACATACAACTGATCAAAATCTCAGCAATCAAGAACATCAAGAAGTGAAGAAAAAATCGATTCCAAGACTCCATTTTTACACGCATTAATCAAGTGAAGTTATATAAAAGCATGAAAAATCAAATATCATACCTTGGCGATCATGTTGACTGAAGATTATTAGCTCGAGTGACTGAATGATCTGCAAACGGAAACTTCCGCTTTATATATTATAGCTTTCAAGGACAAAACACCGGCATTTTTAATTTCTCGCCAATAAAATCAAACGTGATCAGTGGAATGCAATTAATAACCCCACCCTAGAATAAGGAAATGTCCTGCGTCTGGGATTCATTGACATTGCCTTCGGAAAAAAAGCTTCATTACACGCAGAATAGATTCATATGGAATAATCAGATTTTGTTTCTTTTTGACGTAATTAGCCGAATAATCTTTTCCGATTAAAATGCGGAATATATGATAGTTGCCTTATGCGTAATGAATAGAGAACGGGATTTAGAAAGTTGCATATCACTTGTTGGTTTATTTTATTGGCAATCAAGGTCGCTACTGACCTTATGAAGTCGAAATTGGTCGAGTTGTGAGTTTTTACTTTCTCGTATTTGAAGTCTACAAAAAGAAAGCATTGTAATATTAAAAAATATTGATATTAATGAATCCACACGTTTCAGGCAATTTTTTTAGACGAAGAACACATTTTATATTTATGTGCGTATGTCTCCTCGACTGCGTGTACGTGAACTCCATTAGACAAAAGCCGATCAGCTAAACCGACGAAATTTAGATTGCGGTCTCCATTCTAAAACTGTAGAATGTTCCTTTGGGAAGATCGTATATCTGTTTTTCAAGTCATTTCTGAACACGATAAAACAGAATTGCTGCTATTTAGATGAATGTAATTGGATACGTGGTTTTAAAATCAAATTGGTAGATTTGTATCAAATTTTGAACCAAATTCGTCAAAGGATATTCTGTCTATCTCTCTCTGTCTTTCCGTGTGTATGGGAGTATGAATCATAAGTGGAACGAGATAGTCAAGTGAAATTTGGTATGACTTCTATACAAAAAAATTGTAGATCAGTAAATTTCAGAACGAATCGGTTTAAGGAAAGAGATACTTTTCCAAAATACATACTTGACTATTCAATGGGTTTAAAACCAAAACGCGCCATATATATTAGAAAGTCGAAGGGAGAACAACCCCAATCGTTTAATACAAAACCCTTAAAGTTTTGTAAGAAACGTCACGAGCATTTAAAAACGCAAATATTTCTTATTTACAGAAATCACATGAAAGAGTGATATTGTGAGATCCTTGACACAGTTGATATATCTTTTAGTTGACATTTACGTACATATATATACTACGTATCATCATCAATTTTTGAATATTTCCAAACTTGACTGTCTAATAGTTGCAAAATTTAAATTCCCTATTTCTCTGAACTTGCCCTTCAATATTTCTAAACTTGGCTGGCTAATAGATGAAAAATTTAGGCTCCCATTTATCTGGATTTGCTCTTGAAATAGGAATAGCTCTCCATTTCCTCCGTTTTGAATATATTTATTTGCCGAACAATTGATTACGATCATTAACATTTGCGTTTATATAACTTCTACTGCACTTAAAATATTCAGATGTTAATTAATAGATACTTGTAATGATTAAAATGCTAATTAGTTAGTATATATTTGTTATTAATTATAGAAATAATGAAATTCACATAAGTGTAGAAGTCGATTGAATTTCCGCAATTAACCATTTCGCTACCAGGGTCTCCTGGGAAAAACGTCCACCACAGCCCAAGATGCAATTGGTATTCAATTGGAATAGATTTTATGTTTGTCACATATATGTGACGTCGGGCTCTGGTAAGAAACGGATGTGTCATACGTGACGGTTGGTAGCGAACGAGTTAATCTCCATCGCGTTCTTTTCTAATAAAAAATCCCAGCATACATACAGAGAATGTCTACGAATTTTGGTAAAGGTTCTCCGAGAATAATGAAAATGCATAAAATTTGGATACTATTTTCTAATATGTTCAGCCAAAATTTGGTTTGAGCTACAATATTGAAAGTAAAAATAAAATGACACAACCTACATGAATTCATGTAACGAAATAACTGTAAACGCGGGGATCTAGCAGAATAGAAGAATCTCATATGTAGAATCGATTGAACGAAGCTTCGAGACTCCATTCTCCAAAAGATTCACTGTATATACGTGCCTAGTATAGGACAATTTTATCGTCATGAGTCAATATGAAGAATTGTTAGTAGGGTATCAACTTAGGGTTCGTCATAGTCATTTGACCACAGTTGAAACTCAGGTTTAAAAAATAAAAAAAATCCAAATAGCCAAAAAAAATCCAAAATAGCCTTCGTTATATTTCTAAACGGGATTTAAAAAATATGGTGAATCGAAACGAAAATAATTATATACGATTGTAGCAACGTTCAATTATATGCATCGGACGTGAGTCTTTGATCATTTATATATTTATAATAATTGGCAAAACCAGAAGAGAAATCCTCCAGCCTCAAAAACTGGACTGATTTCGAGACCTTTTATTTCATATGGAATTTTATGAAGTCTATATATATCATCAATGG